>VZRU01009331.1:732556-752581 GCA_013398155.1 Pedionomus torquatus
ACCTACCATGCCCCGAGCACCAGGGGCTTAAAAAAAATCTGAGAAAGAAAACCGAGCCCAGGTACAAATGTAGATTTTCTGTGTGCAGGGTAAGTTTGCAGAATTCCTATGCGGTAGGAAAGATGTGCATAGCTGCCCCATCAATACTACATTTAGATTCTGCTCTGAGACTTCTTCACTTCTTTTCCCTTACATTTTTGTGGTATGATAATATAAATTTAACCTGCTAACATCATCCACAACACCTTCTTTGCTTCAGCTGGCCAGGAGGAAAGAGGATGGAGCATATCAATATTTTATTTTCTGATACACTACTGTCTCCAAGTCTATAGTGATTACCAAGCTGGAGCTAGACAAATTGATGTGTTGGTTCCTTTTTTTTTTTTTTTTTTTTTCTTCTCTTTTAAAGCAACCAGTAAGCATTGCCTGTTTTATCTGAAAGTGCTTCCCCTAGGGCAGGACTAAACTGACCTATGGGCACTGTGTTCTCTATGTTCTCTCCAGTGGTGGGGAAAAGCAAATACACCTTCAAAAACTGGGAATGCCAGCGTACAATCCACTCCTTATATAACGGAAAAGTCACACGTGTAACTAGTGTGACAAGTTTAAGTTCTATATTACTATAATCCTGCCTTTCAAAGTAGCTGATTATATATATATAGTATTAATTACTGGGGAGAAGTTGGGAATCAAATCAGATGCTCCATCATGCTACAGTTTTGTGTCAGTGGTAATGTCATCTCGTCATTGATTGGAATTTGGTTTGGGCTTACTGAGGGAATCATGGACATGATTCAAAGGCAGCTATTATGGATAATTTTTATCTTTTCCTTATTTTTAGCAGCTTCTCTTTCAGGATTTTCAGCATAACAGTAAACTTTCAGTTACACTGACTTAATTGCATGAAAAAAACAATTAGATTATTAACTGACTAAGCACAGGTATGAGCGTGATGATTCATACTGCTAATCCAGGCTGTATCACACTTTTTGTATCACTGAAGTGCATAGCATGAGACTGTTCTCATTTCACCAAAACACTCAGTAGGTCTCAGGCTTAGGTTTCTAATTTTCCCAGGTAATTTCCTGGCTGGTGAAATGGACAAAGGCCATGCCTGCATGACTACAGGAAAAAGCAGAATTATTCTTTGGCCTATCTGGTAACTGAGAAAGGCCAGCAGATGGAGTTCAGCGCAACTTCCACAAGCTAGAACCTTTATTAGAAATGCTTTTGAGCTCTTATGCAATAGCAGCAATACCTTCATTAATGATTTAACTGGAATACTTAAAAGCTCCACCTGTAACTATTGGTTGCATAAAATACAGTATTAGAAACTAAACTAAATGCTTAGAAAGCCAAATCTACAAAAAATCCTGCCCTGGCTTTTGAAATTAAAAGGAATTTGGGGTGCTTAGCATGCATTTATTGCCTTAGCTTTCTGAATGATGCCATTGCTACAGTGAGGGAACTCAGAGGGAAGCAGGATCTTGGCCAGGTTCATATTTGCTTTATAATTTTTTTAAAATTTCACATAAACTTTAACTACTAATTGAACTTCTGGTAGCATTTCATGCTGAATTTGCCCTGAGGTTAAAAAAAAAAAAAAAAAAAAGTATAGTGGAAAATGAGAAAATTGGTTTCTATTTGCTTTAAGTTAGTGTTCTCATGCTACCTTTCACAACATGCTACCAACACAATCTCTCCTGTGTACAAAATGTAATACTTTGTTAACAGAGGCTCCAATAGGAATAATTGTCACATTTTTTAAATAAAGATTTGGGTTTGAAACATTTTTTTTTAATATTGAAGTAAAAACAAACCAACAACCAAGCAATGAGATTAATGTTTTGATCTTCTTAACTGTGCTAACACCACTCAGCATCTCACATATGATGCAAAAATGATCTGAAGCACATATTTGGGGCTTATTTGGTCTTTCCATTTTGGTCTGCATTTTGTGGATGCTAGACACATACGTCTTACAGGCACAGATAATATTCTCATCTCATAAAATCGCATTATTTTGGACTTTTTGATACCACTAGCATTTTTCCTGATGGACTGTGGTGTTGTCAGAAAAAATAACTATTTCACTTCTGTTTTGTGTGCTGAGTACAGATTTATGCAGTCAGAATGGTAGTTAAGTAAAGAATCCAAATATCCAGGAGTATGTACTTCAGCAGTATCAATACCCAGTTTCTGAGATGTTTCCCTCTAAATGCTCTATTTTTACTGATTATTGATTTACTGAACTTTTACCAGCTTAGTCTAGACTTGACTTTTCTTTGGAAAGTTCCATAACAAACGTTCAGCTATATCCATGACTTACAGCATAAGAATTTGAGGAAAAGTGTATTTTCTGCTATTCAGAAAATGTTGGCACTTTTTTTGTGTTACATAAGTCTAAAAGCCTCTCTTTTAAAGCATCAAGCTCAGCAGGAGGCATGAATCTGAGTAATCTGTGCTTTGCCTTGTTTGAAGCAATTGGTTTTGAAATAACAAAGCTATGCAAACTTGAAAATACCCGTTTGTGGCAGCCTGGCAATATGTTCTTTTCCCTGACATCAGAGGGAGAAACAAGCGCAGAAATGCTGTTAACTTTTCTTAAGTGCTGAAGCGATGGTGAGGAATTGAAGTCTTTTTCTTGATGGGATTAGTGACCATTTTAAGTTATGCAAACTCCTCTTCCATACTGTGTGCTTACAATAATGTGATATTTGGTGGGGAATTTAGTATTTAATTAATGTATTATGATACATCCTTAGGTACAGATTGATGCACGTTCTGTATCGCCTTTTCTGGAACATACTTTAAGATTCCTTATGGACATTGCTTTAAGTGCTTTAATAAAGAGCAGATCAGCTCCTATAACAAAAATTGACATGTATGCTTAGAAGTTAGACCAACCCATTTGATTTGTCTGTTCATAATTTTGCTAAAGGGCAAAACCTGATTGTCTTGATTGGACAAGAAGGTTTCCCCGCCTGTTCATCAGAGTGTTTTCCCCATGTACTATAAATTTATGCATGAGATAACTGCTCCAGAGCTAGAGAATGATGTGATGATGTAAGAAGTAGAACAGGCAGTGCATTTCTCAGCATGAGTTTGCTGTGGCTTCACAGGTGGTTGTGCTGAAAGCATGTTAATGTGGTTAGAAGTTATGTATCTCTTAGGCACCTGGATTAATGTAATAATTCTGTCACTGAAAACTGATGTGAATTCAATGAAGCAAGATCTTGTAAGGAGAGGTAATATCTTTCTTGTTCAGTAAGAGGTGAAAGATGTCCCCCTAAGCATTACCAAACGTTGTCATGAAGGTAGAAAAGTAGGTCACTAGATAGTCTATAGCATCTCATTCATAGCCTTTCACTCATTTTGCTGATAATTTTAAAAAAAATCAGCTGAGCTGTCATATGAGCTGCAGGATAAGCCCAGAAGATGGACGTAGCATCATGGACATGCAGGTATTTCCTCTTCGCTGAGTTGAGTTCAACTCTAGAATATTTTGCAGGGCATTAAGCAGCCATTATTATTGAAATTATTTCTTTTTCATTGCTAAATCTTTAAATGATAAAGTAATTGCTGAGCAACACTTACCAATACTATCCTACAAGTAGATTTATGGGTTTTTTTTCCAGTTAATTTTCATTTAAAATTTGCTACGTGGGTCTCTCTGATATGGTGAACTCATGGACTTTGAAGTTGTGATAACGCACTTGCTGTGGAGCTTTATATTATTGTCAGTATATTTTACTGCATAGAACAAGACATCTGTTTAAAATTGCAGAGGACAAGAGGCAAAAAGAATACAGAGAGCGAAACAGTTACAGAATATTGTTTGGCCAAGCTCAGGCCCATTGTGTCTCTTCAGCAAGGTACAGAATCACAGATCTTTTCAGTTTGTGTTGCTGTTATTCCCAAAAATGTCTGTTCTGCTACAAATTTGTCTTCCTAAGACAGATTCTGTCTTAGGACAGATTCTGTTATCAGTACCATATCAATTGGCCGCTGCCTGGATACTGTTCTTTCAAGTGCCTTCTAGGGCTTATATTTCTAGAACCCATGGAGTTGGATCAGTGCGAACAAGTGTGGAACACATAAAATGTGAACTTCAGTATCATAAAAGACAACTAGAAGATAATGAGGACTTGCTGCAAATTGTTCTGTTTCTGCAGTGAAACCAGAGGAGAAGCTCCTTGTACTTTTAATAAGACTTGGTTTCTACTTTTTTTTTTTTTTTTTTTTTTCCATTTTTTTTTGTTTTTTTTTTTTTTTNTATCTGATTACAGAAAAATCTGTGTTCCTACTGTAGAGACATAAAAATGTCTCCTTGGTCACATGTAATAGCACATGCAGTCTAGTATTCTTTTTCAAGCAATGTGCAGAACCAAATCTATTGAAGATGAGTAGAGGCGGTCTTGCAGACAAACTGCCCTTTTTTCTTTTTTTCCCCTGTAATATTTTTTTGAGGTTCTCAAAGCCTTCTGCTTTGTGCCAAGATTTTGAAAAAAACAAATGAATTTTTAATGGAAACGGGAAGAAAGGCATTAAAAAAAGCTACTGAGAGAGCCTGGAATTTACACCACAGTTTACAAGATTCAGCCAATGTTCCTACAAGAACAGTGTTAAGCAACTTCATATCATTACAGCTTGCTGTACTGTGCTTCCACTGTGATCCACAGGAATTGAACTGGGGGACAAGCACTCAAGTAACAGCATGTCTGCCCTGTGAACAATTGTCTATCCAGGCAAATCTGACTGCAAAAGAAGATATATGATGCCCGATAAAATGGGAAGCTCAGTAATTCATAGAATAACCCAGTCAGAATAACTGAAAAAAAGAAAACCCTAAGGCAAAGTAAAAACATAAAAGATGAACAACAGAGATGTTTAGGGTAGGAACTATGAAAAAGTGTGACTGTAATTTTGATGATTCATCACCAGACTTTAGCACCAGATATGATTTATTAATTCATATTTTACTAGGTACAGATTAAAGCCAACAGGGAAGAAAATACTACAAAAAGTCTCAGTCGTGTTTTTAAGATAATCTGAAGCCTCACAGCAAACCCAACAGGTCCTCCAGGTGTAGCACGTCATGTAACTAGATCAAAAGATAAAACTTTTTTAAGTGTCAAGCAAAAGATACACACTGTGACTGCTCTTGAAGACCTATCATTTCCTTGGTGGTATGTAAATCAAAGACCTCTGAGTCTGAGGGTTGTGGTGCTGTTTGGGCTATCTCCTCTATTCACAAAATTGAATTATCTTTTTCTGATAGTTATTACCTCATTAGCATCTTGCAGTTGATTGTGCAGCAGCTGTCATAGAATGGTGGTTATTTACATAGAAATAAAATCACGGTACCTCCACACCATCATTTTTTCACTGTATGCAAATCACAAGGAAGTGCTATAATGATAATAATTAAAGCTTTATTTTTGGAAGCTATCTATAGGTGCTATCCTAAAGGTGGCAATATACTGCAATACTTATGAATTAAAAATCTTGCTGCAAGAGATTTCAGTGGCTGTTAAAAAGTAGAAATGCCTTTTCTTTTTCACGGGGTCTCCTTATGTATTCCAATTGAACATGGCTGATTATGTGAAACAGGGTGGTTTTGGTGCATTACAATGCAGTTCCAGAGATTTATGAAATATAATGATCACTTTTATTTAAAAAAGAACTATTAAATAAATTTATTTTGGTGATATCCTAAAAGGAAAAAATAGCTTTTCTCCTTTAGCTTCATGTTCCCTCTAAAAATACACATTCAGGACAAAAATTACACCAAAGTAGGACATATTTAGTTTCTAGTTTGGTGTGCTAAATCTGAAGGCTATTAAGATTTCTAAACAAGGTTGCTAATAGAAATTAGCATTGAAGTGATATTTCTCATGAGTAAAGACAAGCCACTTCTGAACCCTCTGAAAGATGCATTTTGGGCATCGCAAAAATCAGCATTACTCTTTTTAAATTCCTGGAGAAAATGACACTCCAATGCTAATTTGTGCCCAAGTTGAGGCCTCTGCTTATGTGAGTTTTCACACAAAACTATATTTCATTGTAATCTTGTTAATACTACATGAGTATTGAGGAGCTAGGAGAAAGGTTCTGGGAACCCATATTAGTAAGCAACGTGCTTTCTATGCTTTTCTAGTAGCCTGGATGGCTAAAGAAATGGAGTCAAGCTGGAAAAATGAATATTTGGTGAGGGATTTCTTGCTACCTCTTCCTTGCAAGAAACTGAAAGACAGATTGGATAAAAGCTTTCTGTAATACGAACAACTCTAGCTGAAACTTGAATATTTGAGACTTTTGATTCTGAATCCTTATGTTTCCTCCACTATCTACTCTTTGAGGCACAAAGTGGCTGGAATGAACGTACATGAGTCCTATGGTATTTGTATGACGTGTTTCCTTCCCTAGTTGCATCTGAAACATTTTGTCTATCCTTTGCACATCACTTTAAGCTGTTTGAAATAGTAACCATTTAGATTTCATTCATAATGCATCTTGGATAGAATTTAAGTATCTTTACATGAAAATTCTCCATGAAAAAAAGCACAAAAGAGTTTATATTGGCATTTTCCAATTACAAAAAAATCAAAAACAACCCACAACCAAACCCAAATTGTTCGGTCTCTTCCTTACGCATTTTTTTTTTTTTTAATCAAAAAATATCATGTCTCTGGATAGAAAAAATAACTTACGAAATAGTGAAATCAAATCTCTTAGTGTTTCTCCAATATTACATGATGTGGTTTACGTACTTTGGAATAATTTTATCAGCTGTTGAAATAATTCATGATTCACTAATATGCTTCATGTAACTCACATCTAGTTAGCAGTTATCGTCTTCTGTTCAGCTCTTTTGCAGACAGGAAAAAAAGGGCCATGTATGAACAGCTGATTTTGAAGAGCAAATCACTTAAAAGTTAAATGTATTAATTTCCTGTTGTCAGATCACCTAAGGTATAATTGATTTTCAAGTATGATTTGAGACTTCATTAGGAAAGCTTCCTGAAAGGCTATTTATATAAGCAATGTAAAATTAATGTCTTTTATGATATGATCTTCTTTTTCCCATAAATTTCTGTTGCATATTTAGGTGTTCCTTGATTGTGGACATAGACAGTATATGTTAAAATTCATTTTTCTGGACAAGATCCCAAATGTCCATAATCTAACAACTGTTAGTTTGTCATGGTGAGCCAACAGAACTGAAAGGCTGAGCCATCCCCTGGTGTGTTTAAAGGGAGTTTTCCTTTCTACTCACAAAAGTATCTGAACTTAATGTATTCTTTTATGGAGAAATAAGATTTCTATGTGAAAGGAGACAGTCACAAAGGATGTGAATCTTTTGCAGAGACTCGAATGAACAGAAGTTAACAATGCAGGCTGGACATCTTGGGGAAAAAAGGTAAAATGAGTGACTTGTCTGTCTTCACTGAGGTGAGAGCAGTTTGACAGTTTGAGAGAGGAAGGGAGTATGTTAGGGTGTAGCGTATTCCTCCGTGTTGAGCTTCCTGTGTTCAAGCTTGTGCCCATTGCCCCTTGCCCTGTCACTGGGAACCACTGAAAAGAGCCCGGCTCCATCCTCCTTCAGGATACTTGGAAGCATTAATGAGGTCTCCCCTCAGCCTTCTCTTCTCCAGGCTGCAGAGTCCCAGCTCTCTCGACCTTTCCTCATAAGGGAGATGCTCCAATCCTTTAATTATCTTTGTTGCCTAGATGACATTCCTTCCCTCTAGCTTGTTGACAGCACCACACAGCTGTCATGGGCAAACTTGTTGAGGGTGCACTCAATCCCATTGTCTGTCACCAACAAAGATGTTAAAAACAGTACTGGTCCCAATACCGACTCCTGAGGGACGCCAGCCCTCACTGCTTGCCACTAGGACATTGAGCTGTTGACCACAAATCTTTGAGTGAGGCTATCCAGCCAATTCCTAATCTACTGAGTAGTCCATCTGTCAAATTCATGTTTCTCCAATTTAGAGACAAGGATGTCTTGTGAGACTTTTTTTAAAGTGGACTTGCACAAGTCCAGGTAGACTTAAGAGCTCTTATTTGCTTTTATGGATATCTGTGTGTTTGCTTCCTTTCTCTTTCTCCTTTTCTCATAGATGTCATTCTCTATTGGACAACTAATATTGTGTACCTCCCTTTCTCATATCTTATTTTGATTAGCCACAAGTCTTCTGAGGTGAAATAATGTGGAAATATCCATGTCTGGAAATGTTTTAAAAAAAAAAAAAAAACAACCACCAAACAACAAACCCCAAACCATCTGCAGAGATGCAATAACAATATAATTGATACTTAAATGAAGAATATAGAAAAAAGAAGACCTGATAGGAAGTGTTTCATGTATTTGAATTGACTTTCTGTCAGGAACATTTTACCCATAGAATTGGCATTACAACATGTCAGGTATTTCACTTAAATGTAAGCCAATTATGCAGATGAGAATCATAGTATCAAAAGGCAGCATGTGGATGCACACTGAGATGAAAATATCAGAACTCACCAAATGCATGTTAAAATCAACTGGAAACAACTGTCTTCTTCCCAAGTGCAGGAATGCTTGAGGGTTTTTCTCATGCTATTTCAGAGAGTATTAAGGACAGTGGAATCAGGACTAAGTATATTCCTTGATATTTTAAGCAACAACAATTCTAGGAATAGATATAAGAGGTCCAGTTTTAACATTAAATTTTAACCATCTTATTTGATCTTTGCTTTTTTATTTTTCCCTTGATACTTTTGCACGTCTCTTCCTTTATCCTGTGATCCTATTCATGCTTTTCACTCTGGCCCTGGCCTTTCTATTGATTTGTTACACTTCTGTGTTTCTGGGTTCTGTTTTGCTTCTTGCTCAAAGAACCTTCATTTTGATCTAGAAGGGAGGGAGGAGAACGAAGAGAGGTTTTATTTCAGTTTTGAAAACCTACTGATAGGAGATGTGAGAACTTCAAACAAGCCTCTTTTACCATTCTTTGCAGTTAGTTTTCTTCTGATCTCATAGTTCTGATCTTTCTTTCCCACCTTCTTTTTTTCTTCTGTGTATGTCTATCAAATGGATGGAGAATCTGTCTTACCCCTTATCCACCATTACTCCATTTTCTTAAAAGCTCTTCATTTTTTGTTTTGAGGAGGGCGTCTTCTTGATGCTCTGTGTGCTTTAAACTATTAACGACCAAGAGCAAGCACTGTAGGTATACCAGTCCTTTATTTTGGTTTACATAAAGTTTCCCAAAGGACCAGAGAAAGTAGTCTCTGTACCCTTTTCACTGTGAATTCTTGGTTTTTCTTCCCTCTGTCCTGATGATGCGTTTGATGTCACTGTTTCTGAAGGAACTCTTTTCATTACAAAGAGAACCTTGCAACCTGAGGCAAGAGTCTCACATAATACCTGAAAAATTAACAAAAAGACATGAAATAATGGCAACGGAACAAATGTTGTGTTACCTTTCTTTTTCCTCTTATTTTTTCTCTCTCATTGTCCTCCCTTACTCCTCAGTCACATTTGAATTTCATTCAAGAGAAAGGATAAGAATACTGTTTGAGACTACACATGTGTGTAGAGGTATATATAGGTTTCTGTCTGCATAGAAAGATATGAAGAATAAACTCAGTAGGCAGAGCAGCAGCAGGTGAACTTCAAAAAAAATAATGTATCTAGATTATAGTTTCCTAATTTCAGGAATTTAGATGTCACAAGTGATAGGGTTGTTCAGTATTTTAAGTCTCAAATTGACAACAGACCACCAGTGATTTAATAAGTAAGCCAATAACTTTTGGGGTTAATGTTTTAAGACAAAAGTACAGTGGAGGAAAAAAAATAATCCTTTTTTTTCCCCTCCACTTGCTGCTTTTTTCCCCCTTTAGAAGTCATTATAGCTAATTACCAGCAAGGATTAGCTTTTTCAGTAGGTTATCCTTACAATGTGTCATTTTGAGCTGAACTCTGACTTTGAACAAATGCAATATAAAAGAGAAAGCACAGATTAATCAGCTAATAGTGAAAGAAACTTGATTACACAAAAGTGGCAAGGCATAAAACCCTTGCATTTGCAACCCATAAAATATTAATTAAACTAATTAAGATTAGGGAATAGTGACTGTAAAGAGCTTTGTTTCCTATTCCACTTTCAGTTTTGAAGTGTCTTGATTTTCTTTGCTTGAAGAGACTCTTGAACTATGTGATTGAGTTTGAGATAATCTGAGTTCTGTTGTTAGTTCCTTGCTATTGCCATGGAAGAATTGCTCCTATGAGCATTGCCGTGGAAGATATCAGCTGGAACTTGGTTGTTTTCTCTCATTTTCAGTTGGACGGGGATTTTAGTGTTAACACTATGAGGAGATGAGAACTATGCCACATGAGGAAACAGATTTCTTGTGAATCGGGACTGTGAGGAAATGATGCGTAAATATTTTTTTAAAATCCCACAAACAAAAAACAGCCACCACCACTCCAACCCCCCAAGACCAAAACCGATCACAGACAACCCAACCACCTCGTAATACTGTCTTCACACCTAGATTGTTGTTCTCCCAACTTCCTGGAAGAAATGGAAGGTAGATTTCCTACAGAACAGAAAGAAGACCCAATCTTATGCTCCTTGGGTGAAGATATACTTCTTAAAAGTAATTCCTGAGAAGCAGAAGGCAGAGAGAAGAGAAAGCTGTGGGTTAAAGACAGGGTATTGAAAAAAAAAAGAGTTTATCAGAGGCTAGTCTTTCTAGCATTTTCTAGACTGCATCCTGAATTTTGCATTCTCTCTGCTGGTGCTCTTATGCCTGGAATGGAGAGCAAACTCCGTCAGCTCAGGAGTTCTGAGTAGTTGAGCAGCAGAAATCAGTGCAGAACGTAAACATGGATAGGTCAAATACAGAGAAAGAAGAGATTTGAATTCCTCCTTTACATGGATGTTTTCTGAATGAGTTGGGTTTTTTTCCTCAGGAAGATTTCTCCTTTTGAGATTTAAGGATCATTATGGAGAGATTAATACAGATTTCAGTTAAGTTCACAGCAACAGAAAATAAAATGATGAACTGTGGTTGTGAAGGAAACAGATTGTTTTATGCATCATCCTCTAATACCTTAGTGTGAACTGGTATTTTCTTTCTTGATAGTTATATAATTCAGATAATGTTATTTCAGAGGAAGAATAGAAGCATTACAATAACCCCAGAAGTTCTGGTAAAGCAAAAGCTGAAGGAGAGGGCAGTAAAAATGTTATAGATATAGAATAGAAAGCAAGGAACTGGCAAAAATCTGTGTTTGAAGGAAGAGAGGAAAAAGAGCTTGTGCTTTGAGTAACAGTTGTGCAGCAGTGATGACACAGAAGCTTGAAACAGCTTATAGTATAGTCCCAATTTTAAAAAAATAGATATACTGTAAAGTTTTTTTTTCTTACAAGGCAGATTCATGATACCACTTTAAAATAATCTCTAAATGTACTTTAACAATGAATCTTTTAAGGTTAAAGAAGAAGAAATTTCCTTCAGAGTGTTTTCTGTCCATTTCTTTTTCAAAACTGCTTTTGCCTTCAACAGAGGTGTTTGTGTAATGTTTCACATCTGCACATTATGAGTAGTTCTGTCAGTAAAAAAAAAAATAAATTAACCAGATCTCTCTTCTGTTTTCCTTTCTAAGTAAATCTTGAAATATTGGAGGGTCTCTCCCTTCAGCTCCATGGGCTTTACTGGAGACTCTCCAGGCCGGTTTTCATCTCTTAACTGCTGTTCATCCCCATCATGGATTAACCCCCGCTGGCAGCCGCAACCATGCAGCCGCTTGCTCACTCCCCCTAGTTCCCACTGGGGAGAGAATCGGAAGAGTAAAAGTGAGGAAGATCTTGTGGGTAGAGATAAAGATAGCTTAAAGTAAAAGCATCCTGTGAAAGCAAAGTAAAATAAGGAATTCATTCCCTGCTTCCCATGGGCAGGCAGGTGCTCAGGCATTTCCAGGAATCAGGGCTCCATCACGCCTAGAAGACACTTGGGAAAGACAAACAAGACTTCACTTTGGAAGACTAACTCCATAACTCTGACTTCCTCCTGCTTGTCCCAGCTTTATATTGCTGAGTGTGATGTCACGTGGCGTGGAATATCCCTTTGGTCAGTTAAGGTCAGCTGTCCCAGCTTGTGTCCCCTCTCAGCTGCTCGTGCCCTCCCAGCCTGCTCGCTGATGGAGTGATACGAGGAGCAGGAAAGAGCAGGAGTACACAGCAACAACTGAAACCACCAGTGCCTTCACAAAAGTATTTCTCATCTCAAATCCATAGCCCTTCACCAGTTGCTGGTAAAAAACTTAACTCTGTCCCAACTGAAACCATGACAACATCAAACAGGGCCAAACGGGTTTGTTTTACAGTTAATGATATGCCACTTAGTCTTTGGCTTTTTAGAGAACAATACGGTATTGTCTCCGTATCAAGATATTTATTTGTAGAAATGTCGATATGTTTATGACCTTATCAGTGAATATGTTATCAAAACCCAAGCTAACCATTATACTTAAAGGTTAAGAGCTGTTATTTTCTTAAATACCAGCAGGTTTTCACAGACAGAAAATTAACCGTTAGGGGAGCAGAGCTCTGCTGCACATTTGAGTAACACTTACATATGTTGTGTAATTCATTACATAACAACAACAAAGACACCAAATGTTTAATTTTCATGGAAAAAAACCCGTAGAGATAATTGGAACTTGATATATAGTTGGTGTAAATAGAGGAGCTATTATCTAAAGACATAAAACTTGTATTTTTCACACTCCAAAATAGCTTTTCTTTTTTTTTTTTTTTTAAAAGTTTCATTACAGCTTTATACTTCACTGAGAAAACAGGATATTCAGCAGATGTGCATAACTAGAAACACAACAGAGCTGGTAGAACTAGTTTCTCTCCCCCGACCCCCCTTTTTAATCCTATTTTTTGAAATAATGAAATGGTTTCCACTGGATAAATTATTCCAAAATAAAGTTCTGTAACATTTATCTATTTTTTTAAAAATATCCATCAGAAAAACTCATTTTTTTTTTTCTTCATTTGTGTTTATTTGTAATTACATGTAACAGGTTTGGAACATATTCTGTACATACTGGTCCATTTTTACTAAGTGAGGCCAGAAGGTGACGAATTCAAAAGATGGGAAAAAGTGTTGTTTGTTCTTATCACGGAATTACTTCCTGCAGAATGCTATGGATATGAAATTTTTTCAGAGCATCAGTGAAACTAATGTTTAAATTAAAAGGTTTTAGGCTTGTTATATATAGAAGGGTAAATAGGAAACTGCATATTGAAGAACCCAAATCTTGTCATTATTTTCCTGTAAAATGACAGACACTGAGCAGGTCCCCCTTGTATTCTTCATGTATTGGAATCAGCTATTCTGTGAAAGTATTGTTTCTGCCAACCCTGTTTCACCCTATTTCTAGGTTTTTTATCTTTTGCCACAATGTGCACTGAATATCCTTTTCCTAATCAGAAATCTACTTGTATAATAGTCTTAGTCCATTTGTGCTAACACTGCTAGTCTAATTTGGGAATTACATCGCAGAAATTCTCATGAGTTTATCCCCACTTAGAAAATTGATGTTTGTAGTTTCTATAGACTCTTGTGGTATAATGATATTCCTATGACCTATTTGACCCACTGATTTTGGTCATTCAGCAATTTTGCTTTTTAAGCATCACACAAAACTTTGGTCATGTGTTCTATTTTTTTTAAATATTTTTCTTTTTTTTTTCCCCTTGTGCCTCTTTTTGCTTAGCCTTCCTTATCCTGATACTCTGTTTTAAGAATTTACCTCAGTGATAATCTTGGCTGTTTCTAGAACTGCTCCAGCTATACTTTCTGCCTTTTCTTTTACTGAATGTAGGAATACTGGTTTTTTTTTTTTCAGTGTATTCAACAGACATCTTTGTTCACCCAGAGAGTTTCTCAGCATTAATCGACTTTTAATTCCTGCTATAGCCCCCAAAATCGATTATTGTCCCTAATTTTTGGGGAAATGAATTTCAGACGGTCAACTCTTCTTTGCCCAAATATGGTTTCTTCTAAACAAGAAAAAGCACCACTTTACATCTACCTTTATGATTTCTGCTGGTTATGGTAGGTGCATTTAATAAAATCTGCCATGGTTCTGCATTCTTTTTAATAGACAAAAGTTTTAAGTTTAGCTTACCATGCCCAAAAGTTTGCTTCCCCTCTCTCTTTTAACATTATCCATGTGTAGTGGAAACTAATGATACCACCCCCCCCAAAATGCATTTACTTTTGCTACCTTATCAAAAAATCACCGCAGGGGATAAGCAGATTTGTTTGTGATTCTCCTTGTACCTCTTTCATTTGGATATTAATATTTTTTCTAATTTCTGTATTTATTAGGCAGTTTATATTCTCATTTTGAAATTGTATTAGTGCTTAAGAGGTTATTTTTATACTGGAGATAAATAGGCTAATCCTGATATATAGACAGTGTAAATTAGCTTGGACTACAATGGAATGATCCCTTGGTCTTGCAAACTTAACCACTTATTCTTTAGCCAATTGGTGTGCACCCCTAAATGTTTTTTAGGGATAAATTAGTAGCTGTTCTAGATGTGAACATCTCACACTATTGGTCTTGCATGGTATCAGCTGCACCCCTTTATTATAGGAACCTGTTCTATTTAGATAGGTAGTGCACTGGAATTTAGCAGCAAATTTAGGAAAAAAATCCATGTGTTTGAGCTGAAAAGTGGTTCTTTTTACCTTATGATTTTTAAATTGAAATCTTTGAGTGAAGTTAGAGAGGGGAAGTTATCCCGCCTGTTTTCTGCCTTTTCTCCTGAGCACAGACGAGTGACTCTGGCAGTTACTGAGGCAGTGACTCTATGGATAGCAGTTGGAACTCATTAACCCATCCTATTAACACCCCGACCGCTGGGAGTGCCTTCCCAGACAGACCTCTGGTCAGGAAAACAACAGCTGACATTATTTTTGTGATGCAGGAAAGGATTAGGGGGTTGTTCATGACAGCTTTATTTTCTGAAGTTTCTCCAGGGTTAGTGGTCATTTACTTGAAGAGCAATAAGCAAAGGATAAGCCTATTTCTTCTTACATGCTTAATCAGCTAAAGATTGCTGAAAGTATAGTTCTGCTCAACACCTCCTAATGGGATGAGTGGGTGGAAAGGATAAAGCTAGTCACCAGAGGAAGGAAAAGCAGGAACACAGAACCCCTAGACACAAGTCCTAACAGACTTTCCATGGATTTTCAAACCCCAAACCTGTGTTTAAATGCTCATTATCTTGGCCTGCTGCAGTCTTCTAGAGCTTTAGCCTGGGGTGAATACATTGTGTACATGTGTGTGAATAAGCTAACTGATGGCTGATCTATTCTCGGGTCACCCATGGGTCCTCTTTAGCTGATTTTTTTTTCTAAATCTCTGTTGCTGTCACTCACACTTGCCCTTGGAGAACATGATTTTTCAGCCTTACCAATGCTGATTCTCCCCACGCAAGTTGTCAAACTGATGATTCAAACTGTGAAATACCTACAAAATCTCTATAGAAATTCTGTTTATTATTAACAAATACCTTAAAATTAGTTTACTTAAGGTGGTAAAAAAGACAACAGGTGTTAGCATATTATTATTATTCACAAAAAGAAAAAAGTAACCTTTGGCAACGCTAAACAGAAAGTTGTCACTAATGGTTAGGAAACCAATTTTGTGTAGTGCAATATAATCTCCAAATCCCTATCCTCCTCTGGTGATTGACCATCCTTCATCCCATGGCTGGCTGAACAATTACTGATCTTTTTAACTCAGTCAGCAGGATGCTTCCATGCTGTATCTGAGGCCGTAAGACAGAACACAGATCATGCCTTTGTAAATCAAAAAATGTGTTACCCTTGTCCCTGAATGCAGAGGGCTTTTTAAGTGCCATTACAGGAAAAAAATCATCTGTGGAAACAAATGTGGGGACTGCTCTAGGCAGCCTAAATGTCACTACTTTCAGAAGTATTTGCTGTTTAATTTGCCTGTATCTATCTCACTCTCTTTCTGTTCATCTTTGACAGTGAAAAGTAAAGGGCGGCCAAGGTAGATGACCTGTCAGATGTTGTGAAGAATGACGTTAGCTGTGGAAATATTATGTTTGTTTTATCCTTACATTGTGTTGCATGAGTTTTGCTTTGATCTTTTATACCCTGTGCCCCCATCATCCTCTCTGCAGCAGTTCTAGGGGAATCTCTGCAGTTCTACAAATTGCAAAGTTTTTCCAAGTTCCTTAGTTGCTACAAATACCTTAGGATTGTGAGGTTTAGGGATTCCCTGCTTAAATGAATGACTGAGATCACTCCGAACACTTGTTAAAGGTTTTTGATCTGTTTCCAGCTGAGCTGTCTTTGGCGTGGAGGTGTGGTTGTCTTGCTGGCTGGGTCATGCCTATTTTTCCCCTCTGTCTTGACAAGCTGTCAGTTCAGTGCTGATAACTCTATTTAGTCCCTTTCTGGTTTCTATTTTAGAAGTTAATTTAGCTTCTCCTTTCGCTGTTCCACCTTGCTTTCAGCAAGCTAGTTTTTTTTACTGCAAGGCATAGCTATTTGATATGATAGAATACATGCAATGGTATTTTTGTATTTTTTCTGTATCTTACCCAGCTTGGGTTATGCTAATAACAATATTTAGCACGTTTATGCAGCTTGAAATAATTGCATAGAGATTAACTAATTATTCAGCACAGGGAGGTAAATGGAGGAGGAATTATTGTTTGTTTTTGAAATAGAATGAAAGCTGAAGTGACTCTTCAAGCTCTGTAACGAGTTGGGTAAAAGTAGATGGAGGACTTGCAACATTTCTTTTTTTGAGAAATAAACTTATAATGCCTTTCAAGATGCAAAGTATTTTAGTAACTTACATTTATCAAGACTATCTTGATATATTATTTCATATTACAATACCAGTGTCATTTTACCAGATCATCTGTGAAGCATGAATGTTTTCTATATTGAAATCTATGAGCACCTAACAAAAAATTACTGAATAGACCAGATTCACTTTGTTAAGAAGGAAGTTTAGGCTACGCCAGTAGAGGTTGATTGTATAAATAATAACTTAGGTGAATTATGGATTGGTTCAATTTCTCCTTTTGCTGTATCAGAGTATTTCAGCTTTATGATTCAGTATGGCACAGCCACTAGTTCAATTTTTTAAAAAAATGCACTTTAGAATAAAAGAAATACATTTCAATCTACGATATTGTTGAGAGACAACTTGAAGTTTTATATGAAAGGTTCTCAAAGAAAAAAAACCCTGTCCTCTGAGTCCATTTCCTTGGCTATTACTTCAAGACTGTAGAAACATTTAATAAATATTGAACAAAACTGTTTAAATTAATATGAATGTGTAAGACAAAATACAAAGTTTTACATAAACTTTTGTCTGAGGCCATAAAGCAGGACTTGATTGTCCTGAAACTAATCTTGCATTCTCAAAGCTTATGGAAAATTATTCTACATTGTTGTTTTGCTGCAAAATAATGTTTTGGACATCTTCCTAACCGTAGTGGTTCGTGAAAATACAACTGGTTATTATTTTTTTCTAATCCATTTGGGGTTCTATCCAGTTATTATATAGTTATATTCATACAAACTCTTGGTTTGTATGAGCAAACATTTCAAGTGTTTACTCCATGCTGTCATTCAAGTCACGGTTGTAAATATGTGTAGAACTGGGCCCAGAATAGACTCCTGTAAAACTCTGTGTAAAATCCATTTCTGGTTGGCAGCAAACTGTTGATTACTTCACTTATGTGAAGTTTTGTGCCCATCTTCTGTTGTCTTCATCAAACCCAAATTTCCTAGTTTACTCATGAGAGTGTCCTGAGGGACAGCATCAAGTGCATTACTAAAATCAAGACAGATTGTCTCTAATGCCTCCCCCTTATCTGCTAGGCCCATTATCCTGTCACGGAAGGAAATTGGATCATTTTGATGTGATTTGTTCTTGACAGATCCATGTTGGCTGCTTTTTATCACCTTTATTATCCTGTAGGTGCTTTTAAATTGACTCTTACGTGATTTGTTCTAGTATCTTTCTGAACGTTGAAGTTAAGACTGGCTGATATATAATTTTCCAGGCCCTTTTCCTCATTTTGGAAATACCCGTGAAGTTTGTCCTTTACCAGTCCTTTAGAAACTTCTCTTTATATCTTCAAAAAATTCTTGAAAATAAGCAATAATGACTCGCAGATTGAATTGGCTGGTTTCCTGCATACCCTTGGGTGAGAACTGCATCAGGTCATGTCAGCTTGGATATGTTTAATTTATCTGAATATTTTTTCACCAATTTTTTTTCTCTTTTCTTCCTCCATTACTGTGGCCTAATCATCATCTATTCTACTTTGATGCACAAACTTTTTAAAACAGTGACCGATCTAAATCCTTTAGAGATTCACATGCATGTATTATAAACGTCCCATTTTACATGTACGTCCCATTTTATGCATGTTATTAACATACATCCCATTTAAACCCTCAAGCTGAGCTTTTCAAGGGGCTTGAATGGTTTTCAAATCTTACAGTTACACTCAGGAACAAAGAAATTACATTACTGGGGAAATTTCAGTCACTGAAATTCATCTGTGATCTAATAGTAGCTGACAATACATTTTAAACAGGAGTACAAGTGGAGAGCTGATACACCTTCCCTCCCCAAAGCTTTTTCATGAATAACTGAGAAGTTTAGTTCTGAGCATGGTGTTTTATGTTTTTAAGCAAAACCCAAAGCATTTGCTTTTAAATGTCTGAATTCTTTGTTGGTTGCAAAGATGTAAAGATGGATTCTCTCTGAACCTGAGTAAAATGTTGACCATGTGGATTTAAGCTTTAACTGTATCTTTGTGGCATCACTTTTTTCTTTTCTTTTTCTTTTTTTTCTTTTTTTTTCTTTTTTTTTATTTTTTATTTTCCTAAATACAAGGAGTATTTACAGTGATTTTAAAATTTTGGTACAGTTTTTACTTTTGAAGAGCAGATAGCGGTGAGTACTTTGTAATGTGTTATTTTGTGGGATTTTTTTCTTTGTTTTCTACATGCAGAAGGGATTTTTATCTCTGTGTGGTTCTTTAGTTCAGATGCATTCTGTATTGCTCAATTTAGACAAACCCTTTGTTACTATGGATTTTCAAAATTGCTCAATTTTCCAAACTTGTACAAGAATCTTCCCCTTCACCTCAAGCAAATTTTTCAGCATTTCTCATCCAGTATGCAATGCATCATGTTGTTTAATGCTCACAAGGAGCCTGTGCCTTTTTCTTAACAATCCCAGAGATATTTTATGGGACGATCAAATTCCTCAAGGACAATTTCCAGGTGGCCAATACTGTCTCAGCAGAGTTCAAGGCATCTTTTAAAAGTGTATGTAATCTGTCTATTTTGAGCACATTTTTTTGCACAGTGGCTTGCAAAAGCGACATAATTTGGGAAGAACTTCTTTGGTTTTGGAGTGTTATCTAAAGTTTTTCAGAGAGTTACATCATCTGGAATGCAGAATTTATGTATGAATTTAAGCCCTGTTACTTTGAGAATGGATTTTAATCCATGCTTGTATGTGTGTTTATAGGTGAAAGCTTCTCGCTCGGAATTGACTCTGGAGCACCTGTACAGTGTAATTCATTGAAAAAAATTAGTGTTTATTACAGCTCAGAAAGGCCCATGAGAAGAGAAACCAATTGCAACCATCTCTCCCCTCACTGCATTTTGTCTTTCAGTGGTATAAATCCCAACAGCGCAATGCTGCCTGAGCTGTGGACGGATTATCTATAGCATTGCTAGGTTTATAGGCAACATTTTAGAAGATAAGTTCTCTCAAGCATTTTGAAGGCCTCTTTGTGTTACCAACAATTTAGATGCAAATAGTGGTATGAACCATCCCACTTCACTATCTTTAATACCCATTTTTGTCCTCGTCTTCTTCCTTCTTTTTACTTTTCCCCCCCTTTTTTCCCCCCCCCTTTTTCCCCC
>VZRU01009331.1:753283-815950 GCA_013398155.1 Pedionomus torquatus
CCCTTTTTTTCCCCTTTTCCCATCTCCATACCCTCGTGAATACAGCTTGCAATTTTTACCATATCCTTCGCATGCTGTAGACTGATGCAGCAAAGGCTGTTGGTTACCCTGAACAGTCTGTGTTGTGAATCAAAGCTGTTCATCTGGTGTATCTATTCAACTATGTCAGGATGGGGTCTTCCTGAGGCCGCTGAGTCATTCTACTTTTTAGCACATTTCTGGAGCTTTGTAGTTTTGTTTTCATTAGCACAAAACTAGAAAAAACACTTCTGAAGGTTTTTTGGAAGTGGTGGCTGGCTGGAGAACACTGTGGGTACTGACTGGCTGTGGATGTGAGCAATGCAGATTTAAGTCAACTCAGAAAGATCTGGATTCAGATACTTTGGCTGAGATACAGCAGGGTATTTCATCCGTATCATTCTAAATCATTCTAAATAAGGAACTTGAACCTGGCTTTCGCCCAGCCTAGTCTATGTTTTATCTTTTATAGTGTCTGTCTTCCATTTTTTTCCCAGCAATCCCTGTATGCTATTGAAATAGAAGTATTTTAGTTCCAGTGAAATTTCACTATGATAGAAATGGTTGTGGCAGTATTTCCTCTTTATTTGTCAGCAGCCCTGCATTCTGTGGGGGATGCTGGCAGTAGAAGCGGGGAACGACTGATGAGATGCTGCAGTCTTAGTTAGGCTGTTACTGCGGTCTCTTTTACAACTTTACTGAAAAGTGTTGCAGCATCACAAATGTTTAGGGATATGTTTGCAAAGAGAGCAAGGGTACGGATATCTGAATTCCTGTTGAAATAATAACACCCTATGCTAAAAGATTTTTCATTTAAATACTGATATCTAAAAATAATATTTCATATTCTACTGAAAAGGCAAGCAGTACACACGAGATTATAAGTAGTGCTGTTGTTTTAAGTGAAGTATCACAAAGGGCATTTTCTTATTCCATATGCAGTGGTTTCCTTCCATTTTCTAGGTGGGAAAGAAGCTGTCTGTGGAAAGAAACTCTGGTGTATCTTTTACTATCTGCGTACTTCTAAAGATCAATTCACTCATGTTCTGCGTAGTGGGAGTGCAGCTCCAACCTGAATATCCAGTCCTAAATATAGTAGCTCTTTCATCTTTCACCCAAAACTATACCATGTTGCATTGCGGTCAATAAGAAAAATAGTGTCCTGACCGCTTATCACGTTGTTTGGGAAAGCAGTAAAGTTAGTAGAAGTTTAAATGTGGCAATCTAGGAAACTCACAATGTGTATGACATCTTCACCTAATTCTGTAGCTCAGAACATACAAGTGACGTGATTCTGTAATAGTTTCTAGTCTAATATGCTTCTGAAAACTGTACCCTTACCTCTCAGTGGCTCATTATTTAGTTGCAACTTGTTGAGCTTATTCTCAGTGGTAGACCCTTCCACGTTCCCTCACGTACTCTCTGAAAAATGAGCAGCAGGAAGTTGTGTTTGAATAACCAGTTATCCCTTTGCAGTCCATTAGAGAATTCAATTTTCCTCACTGTTGACATGTTGTTCGTTTCCAGTTGTACTAGTAGTCAAAATTACAGGTTTACCTTGTCTCCTATGTGCAAAATATAAATTGTGTATCAAATCCATTTGAATCAGTCATGGGTAATAAGTAGCAGGGGAATGGAGTGGTAAGAGGAGTATTCAGGATCCAGAAAATACAGGGAGATTTGGTAATGAAATGTGAAGAATACCAGCTTAAGAGTGAGGATATAAATTACCTAAAGCTTAAAAGTTTTAATTGGATCTCCTCTGTTTTTATTATTTATTTCCTTTTTTTTTTTTAATAATTGAAATTTGAAAAAGTCAATTTGCACACGAACAGATAACAACACAACATTGAGACATTTGTCTAACATTGCAAACTTAGAAGATCCAATTAGAGTAAATTGTTGTTGGCATGATCTCCCTGCCAGTCCTGCATTCACCTTTTATCTGATGAAAATAAGCTGGAGTTGAAATAAATATTAATACAGTGAGACCAACAGCATATATCAGGTGTTTTTATGTACACCAAGGCTGTCCATCACATTTGGGAATGCTTTCCTTAAAAAACATGCTGGGTGGATGCTGTTACCATACAAGGTTTAGGAGAGTGCGGGGAGAGAAAACAGAATGCTACTGGTAAATCCAGCCATCAAGATTGACCCTTTCCTACCTATTTTTTGTAATGATAGTTTCTGTTCTAAAACACAAGCCTTTACTGCAGTATGAGGATTTATGATATTAGATCAAATGATATTATTTATTTGTCTTTTCCTTACTGCTGCCCTTTTGTGCCACAGTTTTTTTTCCTTCTGGCAGCTACAGCTCAAAAGAAATGGAGGACAGATTTTAGTCTCGCATGTCTCCAGTGTTAACTCAAATATTAAATTACTTTGTTCAAAAAAACTTATTCCCCCCACGCCCTCAATAGAAGAGAAAGGATAAACTTTAGTTTATGAAAACTTTGTTTTATGTCAGGACAAAGGGAATGTTCACCTTTCTCAACTAATTAAAAGTTTGTTCTTGGATATGTAACATGAGTGACTGTTGAACGGTGGACTCATTCTGCCACACTGATTATGTAGAGGATTGTTGGATAAGATGTCAGGAGACAGGGTTGCTCTGCCTTTTTATAAAGGTTAACGGAGAGTGAAACGTTGTATAATAAGCTACCTATTATACGGAATGTAGTTCCAAGTTGAGATACTGTGACTTTACAACACATTTTAACAAATCCAGATATTTTGTATTGAAATACCCATATTTAACACTTAACAGCTAATATTTTTTTAAATATAATTTTTAACATTTGCCACATAGTTGTTATTATGTTAAGAAGATAACTGCTGAAAACTTTACTCACAGAGGAAAGTTTCAAGGACATGCAACTCTGAAAACTCCTGTTCCTTCCTGAAAATTACAATTATTATTATTTTTTAAAAAATCTGGGTGGAAAGCAAAGGGAAACATCTTCTGAGAATCCATGGCTTTACCTAGTCCATGTCTCTTACATGAGCACCTTGGGAGACTTATATATGCGAAGAACAAGAAGTAAGGATTATTGCCCAAACTACAGGATAACTGCTAGCGTAATCACGGTGGTTCAATTGTGTGTTTCCGAGTGAAGGGAGAGGCTCATATGCATGAAATTGCATTTCAAATGAATCATGCTCCTCTTTGTTGTTTCCATCACTTCCATCCACTTATTCATGTGTTCTTAGCAAGCTCCTTAGGCAAGAATTTATCTGTCTGCCAAGCAACAAACTCATAGGCACATTAAATGTCATTAACCTGTTTGTCTTTAATTGCAACTCTATATCCAATCACAACTTCAACGTCTTTAATAAGCAATTTGTATTCTTTTCAATACTGCCACATTTTCAAGAGACTTAGGAGCCCTAGGGCAAGATTTTTCCAATATTGATTTCAAAGAGAGACAAGCCACTAAGGTTTTTGTAACTGTTGCTATATCTTTAAGTGAAAAAGAACTTGGGAAACATTGATTTAAGTCTATTTGTAAAAGGTAATACACAGATCCTAAATCACTTGATACTTTCTAAAGTATTGTTTTCTTTTAATACGTGAACTGTGTCCTTTCTTTTGGAACGCGCTAATATCTGCTGATTAGCTCATTTTGCTGTTTTAATTATTTTCTCTTTTTCTGTGGCAAAGATTTCAACAGAAGGCTATTTGAATTTTTTAAGAAATAGAACTTAAATTATAAATATGACTGTTAGGAAAGTCATCTATTGAAAACAGGAGGCAGCACTAAAAACTGTGAAGGACTTTGCAGGGAGAATAACGGGACAAGCTTGCGTTAGGTAACAGAAGCCCAAAGGCATAAACTGCTTTATTATAAAAGACAGTATTTATGGCTCATTAGATAAAGTCACAATTCAAGCCAGTGTTCAAACACATGACGCTGATGGGGAAAAAGGCATCTAATTAATCAGGTTGTACAGGAGAAGGCAGAAAATTAAAAGACAACTCGCATTTAAAGTTGACTGTGTAAAAGTTTGGCAATGGAAGCACTGGCCTCCCTCCTATTCTGCTTGGAGAGGAGCGTGGTGTGTGAAAACTGCAGGACGCGTGGATCGTTTCAGAGCAGTTCAACGGAGTAATGGTACAGAAATAGTCCCACAGAAGTGTTGTTGTTTATATAGATTTTTCTGCCTCGAGTCCCATAGGCCCTGTTGGACTAGGTACATTTTATTCTTATGTGTTTGCAAAATACTTACTCAAAGAACTTCCCATCTGAACAGACAAGATGTTGCAGGGGCACAAGGGGCCAAGGGGATGCAGCAGAAGAGTGGCAGAGTGAGGTGTAAACTTGAGGCTATAGACAGATCCTCATGGCAACTACTATATGCTGCCTTGTTTAGTTTGTTCCCGCACTGACAGGCACAGGCTGCCCGGTACAGGCCTTGCTCTGAGTGCACTGACTGGGAATTCAAAAATGCAGGGTCCTTTGAGCTTTGATTCTTTGCCTGGGACATTTAGTGCCTGTTCAGATGTGAGAAATGCATTGTTCGATATAGGAAATCCCGGGCAAAAACTACTTTCTGGCTGCTGTGCTTGATATCAAGTATTTATTAACACTGCAGCCGTATTCTTTTTCATGACCGTCATGTTTGTGGCTGGTGCTAAGGTTATTTTTGAACATTAATTGGCAGTTAAAGTAACCTTGCCCAATGCTCTTTTGCTGCTTTTTTTTTTTCCCCTTGGTTGCTTTTCTCTTCTAATTCTCTACACTTCTAATAAATATTTCAAATTCCGTTGCTTTTTATTGCACGTTGGTCACAGAAGACAGAGAGCTTGGCTTAATCTGCACTCTTGGAAGGTAGATAAGCAGAAAAAAATGAGAGCAGAGAATTCCTGGGTCAATGACCTTGGTAATAATGACACAAACATAATGCTGCAAAAACTCTTCTATAGCTCTAACTGCAGTCAAGCTGCAACAGTAAATTTTGATTTCTTTGGCAGTGTATATATTTCTATTAAAAAAAAAGACAATAGACATATCAGAGAAAGGATGACGGAAAGAATTGTGCTGTAGTGCAAAAGAGAATACAATGAGGATTACTTCTCTTTTCAACGTATTTTAAAAATCTCTTTAATATTTTGAAGTCACTTTTGGCCTTGTGGTGATTGGTACATTGTTAGATACTTAACAAATGAGGCTCACACATGTATTTGGTATTGTAGAAAAGGACAAAAATACATGGTTGGAGGTGTGAATCAACTAGATCAGGTTGAGCAGAGCCTTGTCCAACCTGATCTGGAGTGTCTCCAGGGGTGGGGCATCTACCACCTCTCTGGACAACCTGTGCCAGTGTTTCACCACCCTCAGTGTAAAAAAGGTTTTGCTTATATCTAGTCTAAATCTACGCTCTTTTAGTTTAAAAACATTAACTCTTGACCTAGCACAACAAGCCCTACTTAAAAGTCTGTCCCTGTCTTTCTTATAATCCCCTTTTAAATATTGAAATGTCACAATAAAGTCTCCCCC
Source organism: Pedionomus torquatus (assembly GCA_013398155.1). NCBI lineage: Eukaryota > Metazoa > Chordata > Aves > Charadriiformes > Pedionomidae > Pedionomus > Pedionomus torquatus. The sequence continues at coordinate 758,806 of VZRU01009331.1, forward strand.
AGAGTCATCCCTTCTCCAGGCTGAACAACCCCAAATCTCCCAGCCTGTCCTCATAGGTGAGGTCTCTCCTCTCTCTGATCATCTTCGTGGCCCTCCTGAGGACCCATTCCAACAGGCCCATGTCTTTCCTGTAGTTCCAGATATATTTAATAAAGTGATATTGCTCTGATTATCATCTCATTTGTTACATCTCTAATGTAGACCATACAGCAAACATTTCTGCTCCAGGCAGAAACTGTGATTCTGCTTGGTTCCTGCGTAAAGGAAGGTCAGTCCCTCGCGCTTGAAAAATTCTGGAATATGTTTCTGAACTAATTAATATAATAGTCAAGAACTGGTAATGAGCTATATTTGTGCAAGTTAATAGAAAACAGAAAAAACGTGAATTGCTGGCTCAGTGTTCAGGAGGTATGTGGAGATTGTAGGCTTACAGTGGCACGGAGAATGTTTTTTTCCAACTTCATTTGCATCTGGTACTCTCCACTGCAAGCATTTAATGGCATCCTCAAGGCAGGAGAGCTGTAGCTTGCTCTTGGGTCACGTATTTCTGTTTTAGTCACCTTAGCCTACTAAAGCTTATTTTTTTCCTTCTTGTTCTCCAGCTGTTTACTCTTAAATGAAAACTATTATATCCCTTGGTCAGAGTCCCTGAATGCAGACAGGCCACAGGAGAGTTGTGTGGTAGGGGAGATCAAGTAGGATAACAGATCTGTGGTGCAAGTGACTTTAAGTCAAATTTTCACATATTTTCTGTTATCCTACCGGGTGCTGTGCCACTGTGACCTTGTTCTGCTAACTCAAGGGCTGAGACTCTCTTATTGCCTATTCAAATTTGACACCGTTGCTGCCTGTATTTCTCTACACTACTAGCACAACTTTCCACAGTCAGATTCCACTTAATCGTTTCTGATGCGGAGTTGCTGTTCACTTCAGGCTTCCAATTTTCTAGAAGTAGTTTTGTGAGTCAGTTTTCATCATGCTGTTATGTGAATTGAACGAACAGAGCCGAAAGAGATCCTTAGTGGAGTCAGTGGTCTAGCTGTGGATGTAGGACTTCAAGATATCCTTGTTCTATAATGCAAGTAATTTCCTGGGGATCATCTGGTATTTGTTATTTTCAAGCAAAGTAAAATACGGTATTTCCAGCATGATCTCTTATGAGTCAGTCACTAGCATCTCGTGGTGATGGGTTGCAGGCAGAATTTTCTTTCGTGCTTTGATGAGAAGAGGAATCAAGGCGTTACTTGTCGTTACTTGTTGTGTGATGCAGAAACCTTGATACTGCCTTGAATGGCTGCAGTATGTTGAAAAAAAAAAAAAAAGAAGAAAAAAAGAAGAAATAGGGGGAAAACCCTCTGGATAGCATCATTATCAACTGTGTGTCATTCAATTGGGATCACAAATGTAGTATAATGGAAAGCTTTGTATGGTACAATTATGTGTAAATAAACTCAATACACTGTGACATGAATGATCACTCAGTGTCAGAGCTGTAACTGGGAAATGATTAGGCTGCTTTGCAGTTGTGAAAAAAGGCTGGCAAAAGCTGGGAGAATGAAGGCAAAGGCTCCGAGTATGAAAATAGAAAATAGTTAAATGAAGCAAATACCAAGATGCAGTAAAAACAATTTTACTGCACAGGAAACATTTCAAAAATAATTGCTGCACTTCAGCGTGATTAATGAAACCACAACATTGTACAGAATAACAAGTGGTGCTGGAATAACAGGAACTTATTTGACATATCATCGCCTAAGACATAAAACATTACCATGAGTCTAGTTATATTGTAAGATTAAATATGCACTATGTGGATATCTTCTACTTAAATCCTTTAACCTAGCTCGAAAGAAAGCTTTACCTGAAGAACATTTCTCAATTTCTCTAAGAAAAACTGCTTGATTGCTTTAAGAAAGGAAATTTGGCCTCTCGTTATTCTCCAACATCCAAGCTGGTGGGTTGGGCTTTTTTTTTGTGAGTTTTTGTTTTGTTTTGTTTTTTTTGTTTGGGGTTTTTTTTTGGTTTGGTGGTTTGTTGTTGTGGTTTTTTTTGGGTTTTGTTTGTTTGTTTGTTTGTTTAGGTGCAAATTGGATTTTTTTTTTTTTTAAATACGTTTATAGTTTTCTATGTTTTTTGTTTGGTAATGTATCAACACTGTGGAATGAAGATGAACATCTGTAAGGGTGTAACCAACCCTGTAAGAAGTTTGAAATGAAATAGGATGTACTGGTAAATTTGTTAGGATGAGTTTGTCATCAGTTCCAGACGCAGAGGCAAGGTGGTTCTCCTCTCTGTACTACGTTGTGATCTTTGTTTAATCATCGGTGTTAAATTCTGAATGTTGGTAAATAAATTATTCTTCCTTGACACTTAAGCAACAGAACCTACTTTTGTGCAAAATCACTACACTTTGCCTAAGTCCTCTAGCAGTTCAGATTTGGAGGAGAAGATTCATTACTCCAGACCTTCTGAATATAAAAGATGGTGCCTTGTTGTGCAGTGTCTAGCCTGAAATGTTTAGCTGCATTGCTATGTCATGTTACTGTGGCTAGGTATTGGAAGACTTCAGTCAAACACTGAACAAACGATTTCTACTTTGCTTGCAATTGTGGTTCTGCCTCCCCCCCCCTCTTTATTTTCATTTTAATCTTTGCAAATTCTCAGGTTTAATGTTACCACAGTCACTTGCAGATGGCAGCAATGGATTTCTTAGGCAGATACACAAAAGATAGCAGAGGTACTGCTGTGAACTGTTTGTGTTTTGAAAACGTAATTTGTCTTTTGCATTTTAAATTTTCAGTGTAAGTATGCAAGACAACAGAATTACTTTATTTCACAGTTTCTTATTTTCTGATAGCTGCAATAATTTGTTGATATAATTAAGGTGGAAAGATTCTACAGGCAGCTTGAAATAATGCTAAACATTTTTAACTCCTGCTGAAAGAGAAAACAATGGCATGCTATCAAAGGCAAAAATTCTATGAGCAGGATTATGTCTTCCAAGAGGAAAAATTCATTGAAGTACATGAGTTTAAAGGCAGTTTGCTAGTCTCCAGTGCTTAATTCCCAAAGTAAGAGACCGAGAAGAGCGGACTGATCTGGTCATCAGTGTCTGGAAAACATCCTCTGTATTCCGTGCTTCTTCACTGAAGAGGACAGTGTTCTATAGTAAAGAACAGGTACTTGGAGAAAAGTGGTGTCACTCTCATGTCCAAATAGGAGCTTCAGAACATTGCTTTCTTAGGCATATCCATATAAAATGGTGACAGGGATGATTTCTTATTCCTTCTGCATCTGTACAGATTGTAAACTTTCTGCTTATATTCTGCCATCGTTCGATGACTGGTTTTTTCCTTTTATTTCTTTTCCCATGACTTAAGAGAAGATCTTCCACATTGTCTTTGTGTGTGTTTCAGAGATGATGGCAGGGGACAGCCAGTGCCATATTCTGCATCTTCTTTCTGTGTCAAAAAACGAGGCATAGCAACTTGATGCTTTGTTAGTATTCAGTCCAAACAGAGTCTAATATAGATAATAATGATAAACATGTCTATCACCAGCATTAGGATCTGTTTTACAGTAAATAAAAGAAAGGCTGTTTTAAAAACATGATGTTGTCTTTAAAGGCTCTATATACAGATCTGTATATCAGGTATCATACAGGGAATATGTTGGTTGTAGTTGCTCACTTCTAAGTCTGGGGAAAGAGAAGGGAAAAGCGTGTTTTGGGTTGTTGGCAGTGTCCTTCCATATTTAAAGCAGTGAAATACAGTTTAGGGCATGCTTGTGATTTTCTGCCTCTCTAGAATCTTCAAGACAAAAACATAACTATCTGCAAATAGACATAATTAAATACATAAATATTGTATACAGCCAACACATCTTTAAATTCTCATTTTTCACTTTTCTTACAAAATGCTCACTAAGAATTACGTCGATGGCCACAGCAATTGCTTCCATGACCATTGTATCAGATCCTGACAAAATTACTAGTTTCCATTAGGAGAATATTGCTAGTTTATTACTGTAATTGCCAGTCTCTAGTCTTCTCTTTTATTCTGTGCCCTGTGCTCTTAGAATTTTTGCCTAAAATTAACCTTTGCAAGATAGTAAGCATATATAACTCAGTGAACACTTATCGGGCCTTTATGGGACAAATCAGTTATACCTTTTAGATTAAAGCAGCAATGATTTGAGCTAGCTTCGAAAAAGATCATATAACATACCAGATTACCATATTTATCAGTGGAATATTGTTTCTAGCACAGGATTTTTCCAAATGGCAAATATAGACTATAGACTTATGAATGAAGGACCTCAGATAGTTGGCGGTTAGCATGTCTCACAGGCATAAAATCACTGCAGCTAATGATTTGGAACAGTTTACTTAAGGTAAGCAACCCAAGTTTATTTTATAAGGCTGCTCTAACCTAAGTGTTTTCACAGCAATTTTGATTTCTTTGTTTTCTTACTTGATACGGCCAGATGTATTGTGAACTTTAGTTTCCTGACAGTCTTAATTTCCCAAACACTACAAGACTTTCTATAGCTAGTCACCTCAGACTTTTAATTACCATCTCTTAGTTGATGTCAGTCTAGATAATGATTTTTTTTTTTCATGTAACACTCCAATAAATCCTGTCTCATTTTATTTCTCTGTATTCTACTGTTCTCTGATCTTTAGGAAGGCAATGGTAACTGAGATCCAGAATTTTCAAGTATATATTAACATCTTTCTTAATTTTTTCATCCAAGCATTAATGTAAAGAGTACTGAAAATACTTACTTAGCTGGTTGAATCAAAGGCTTGCAGTTATTATGCTCTAATCAACAAGGCATGAATTATAAAATAATAATTTATAGCTAACATTGTTTAAGCATGAGGCCAAAAGCCAAGTATCATCAACAATGCCATGGCTGAATTATTACATCGTCATTCAAACTCTGAAGCCACTTGTGTTCTCATAATATGATTATTAAAAAGAATGAAGAGCATATTCATCAATGTAATTAGTTTCTTTTTAAAAATATAATGCCCATGGAAATACGCATTCTACTCCATTTTCTTGTACTATGGAAATAAAGTTTATTTCTATTTCTGAAGGTTAAATTACACAGTGTATGAGGAATTTCCACGTTTCTGGCAATCATCAGCTCACGTGGTTATCTTCCATTTAAAGAACGTTTGCTCAGCTATTGCTAGTAAGAAAGAATGCAACAGAAAGATTCAGAATTTGAACAAAGAATGAAAATTTGTGAAAGAAACAGCACTTTTAACTTTTAGCAGGCTCGTTTGTAGTAATGAGTAGGCAGACCCAATAATAAAACAACAAGGTGCATGTTTATTTCAGGCAAGTATCTAAGAAAATCTGTATATCAGCAGCACAGACCTCCATGTTACAAATGTTTTTTTCAAACTGATGATTAAAAAAACTTCAGTGGTTCTATCAGAGCTGTTCAAGAAGTGACCCTTTCCTTTGTAGGGCTGAGAGAATAGAAAATTTTCATTCATCTCAGTGTAAACTTTATCCCTTTTGTCATTGACTTGGGCAGGACCTATAGATTTTACTTTGTAATTACATCTGTTTCATTGCATTGCACCTTCTGTGAAAGCAAATGCATTTTTTATGAAGATACTTCAGATGTTTCAAAAAATTCCTTAAAACACTTTGTGTATTTCTTTTCTCCCATTATACTTTCTTCCATTTCTGTCTTGATTAGGTTGGGAAACACATTCTTCTACTGATGTGATTTCTTTATGGCTCTGAAGTTTTCCTTTTGATTCACTGGTCCAGATGCCAATAGTAAGCAGCTTTGAGTTGTTGTATGTTCCTTCTTTATATATCCTGAGCTGGATAGTGTTCCCCCAGAGGTGAATGAAAATTCAATCATCCTCCCTTTGATTTAAGGAGTAGTGAATCTCCTGTGCATTTGCTTTTGTTGAAGGGCTCAAAACATTTTTCAAACAATTCCAAGGAAGCTTAGATTCCTCCTCCTGCTTCAAATAGGTGTTAACTCAATCCTGCTTCAGGAAAAGCCTGAAAAAGAAATGTAGGAAATGTCAGTGACTTTTCTTTTTCACTTGGTACAGTAACTATCGGGTGTCAACTTTAAGTTGACCTGTGCTAAAATGAGGGTGTGTCTGGTAGAGGTTTTTAAAATGCCTAAAAGGAAGATTAACTACAAAGTTTAGAAAAAGTAAAGGAAAAAAAGGTCATCATTTGATGATGGCCATTGGTGTGTGGGATCTTGCACATCTTTTAAACTGAGATATGACAGAAGATGTTAACTGAAAAGTTTTCTTCTTGCAAGTGTATTTGAGTAGTAACTGCAGTGATGACAGAGCAAGAACATGGGCGTAAGTGACAAGTGACATTTCTGCAGTCACTATAATTACATAGTCTTGTTTGGTTTGTAATTAAAAGTGGACTCCTTGTCATCTGCAGGTCTCTAAAAAAATTGAACAAGATTATTCAGCTGCACTTCTGAATGTTATCTGCATGGGAGGTTGTAGCCTAAGGGATACGGGTGTTTAGATGGCAGGTACTATAGTTAATGCACAGCGTTTGTAGTCAAACATTGAGTAGTCAGAAGAAACTAAATCCTTGCCCCATTGGTTTCACTGAAACTGTGATTTCACTTTAAAGATTTTAGTTGCCAATAAAGGTGAAACACAAAGAAAGGGTTCTGCTTTGAGTGTACAAGGATGAGGGAGAGAAGGATGATATTAAGGAATTCTTATTAATCCTTAGAAATTACATATTTAATAAAGTGGTAAGGATCTTTATTAAGAAACCCCCGACAAAAAAAGAAAAAGAGATGATGAAAGAGAGTGTAGATGAAAGAGGCTAGAACAGGAGTTCTTGAAGTAGGAGATCTCTATTTTGGTCAAGACTACTCCTGGAACTAATCTGTGTATAAGACTTTGATCAAAAGTTTTGTGACATATTTCCTTCTTATATAAGTTTCTCTCCTTTTATAAAAGTGCTGAGAGATAAATATTACCAATCTAGGTTATTAATTTTAAGTAAAAGTAAGAATAGAACAGGAACAAAAAAGATACCTTTTTGACTGAACTGAAACTGCTTGGAAAAACCCCACATGAAAATTGACTGGATGCAGTGAGGCTCTAAACTGGAAATGTGGTAATTGTGTCATTGCAATGCAAGTCTTCTAAATGGAAAATAATCTCCATCTTTCATTTAAGTAATGCACTACGTAAAGCACCTCTCTCTGTTCTGGTGGCCTTTTCACAATGAAACAATGAGACAGAACCTGCATGTAAGAAATATAAGACTTGAAGATATATGCATTTCATATCTTTCCAAAGGCTCATTTATTCTCTTATTTCTTGCTATCTCACTAGCACTACTATCCTTTTTCATTAATAAATCTTTCCTAAAATGGTGATGGTACATAATCTTTGTTGTATTGCATACCCTAGGCTTGCTCTCAAGATGTCAGGTTGGGTAGAGAGGGAAAAGCCTGAAGTTAGGTTAAATGCTAGTTACACTGGCATCAGATTGATCCTCTCTGGACCAGCTGCTCGCTGGGAAGTTCCTAGAACATAGATGCTCTGACTCTGCACCCGAAAGGTATTTGACACTGGAAGAAGCGTGTGAAATATGATGATGAACAGAATGTGGTTTAGCCAGATGCATCAGTAGCTTTTCACTATAGATGTATTCACAGCAAAGGCAGAAGAGAGCAGGACACAAAGGTTCCCAGGAGGTAGGCCAGGTATCCTCTAAGAGCACAGAGGCTTCCCGTTATGTAAAGTAATAAAAGTGTCTGGTTTTAAGAGCAAAATGCAGTGTTGGAGTGAGGTGGACCGAAGGTGAAGCTGCTAGGTTTTTTCACCTTAGTGAAAAATTCAATACTGTGGATTTTTCCTTTGTGTCCTCTATGGATTTGGCTTTTGAAGATCCATGTCTTAACACCAGGGGCTTTAGGTACATACCTACTTTTAAAAAGTACAGAATCTATGTAAAATGGCATGATATTTCTCTTCAGGGGTACAATAGCCATTAATTTTAAGAAGGATAGAACTGTAGGGTTTAATTTGGACCTCATCGTTTCCATGTTTAAAGCCTCCCTGTCCTCCAGCACTTGCATGTGCCAAATTCTAGTCCATGTAGAGTTCAAAGGACCTGTACTAGTATGAAGTTGTTCAGAGTGTATTGCAAGTACTGATAGCTTGAGCTAAAATGTGGGAAAAAAAAAAAAAAAAAAAAAAAAAAAAAGAAAAAAATTGGAACTAAAAGATGTGATGTAAAGCAAAATAAAACCCACAAAGAGCAGCACTTCAGATACTTCAGAGATTGCTGCCTAATTAGCCTATCCTTTTATACCTTCCTTTATTTTGATACTGCAGGTGTCAGGAACTTAATGTACAGCTAAGCAGCCAACGCTTTATTTTCTGCTTTGTTTTATACATGGCAATTGGACAGATAGTCCCAAAGGGTTCCTTTTTATTATGGATTATTCCCAGTGAACACCCTGGCTGTAGGCACTCTATGACAGCAAGGTTATTGTAAAATGGCTTTTTTTGCCCTTTGAAGTAGAGCTGTAACACCAAGAATAACTTTTATGAGGCCTTGTGGGAATCTCGTTCTTTATGAAACTCAGTGATTATGTTCAGAGGCTGGAATAAATGTTCCTGTGAACTTTTTAAAAATAAAAGAAGGGAGGAAAAGGAATGAGAGCATTTGCAGCTCTAGGGGTCAGGTACTCTATTACATGTAGTTTACTGGATTCCCTGCCCTAGCTCACACCCTCAGCTAAGGTTAGACACTCTCGGGGACTGCTCTATAGAGCAAGAATTAATTGATACTCTGTACCAGCAAGGGATTGTCTAGTAGTATAGTATACTGTGTTTCAGTTATTTTCTGTGTCCTGTTGTGAGTGATGAAGGCAGGGCAACAAGAATCTAAAAAGAGGATCTTTTAGAAGGTTTCTAAAAGAATTTCCTTTTTTTTTTTTTTTTAAATACATAAAAAGTGTGGAATAAGTGAATAAGCTCCATAATCCTGCCCTAATTTCAGTTTGTGAGATAATGCTGATTAGCTGAAGAACAGACAAAGGCTAGGTAATTAGCCTCTTATATTTTCAAGCTATAACTTCCTTTAGAGTTCTGGGTTATTAATTATAGCTTTCCTCTTGCCCAGACCTTTTTTCCTTATAAAGGCACAGAAGCAGAGATCCAAAGCCACTGTGCTGCTTCTGGGTCTGGTATGAAGTAGTTTCAAGAAGGCCTGTAGTTCCAAATATGTAGAAGGCATGAAGATATCCAAATCCTCAGTTGAGTCCCTGGCAGCAGTCAGGAACTATAGTTATATGTGGTCCTTCCGTATGTTATCCGATCTTTCCCTCAAATGCATGTAGCTTCTCCCACAGCTGAATATTCTTTCGTGGTGGCATGCACTGAAATTCTGTTTTCCTTGTAAATCTCAGCACCTAACAAAGTCTTTTTATAGTAATGAAGAATTTTCTCTGATGGTGGGTGAAACAAAGGACTCAGATTCAGAGTCCTTACTACCTTGCCATCCCTGTGATTTGCCAAAGGAGAATCCAAGTGAAATACGACTGAAAAGAAAGCTGTGGGTCACGTGAGAGAAACGCAAGAGCCTTTGAGATCAGTATGGCAGAAGGGAGAGATGTGCAGGGAAGATACAGCTATTTCATTACCATGCAGTTTATCAGCCACCCTCCATCATCAATCTACCTGAATGGAATTTTATCCTCTCAGCCCCTCTCTGTGCTACATGAGCATATGAAAGCAGGAATGACAATGCAGGAATTAATAGAAATATAACAGCTCAAAAACGGATTTCTGTTTTTTCTTAGCATTCACAAAGATCAGTTGAAGTACAAAACCAGCAAAAATGAGCAAAAAAACAGTATGAGATCCTGAACAGCATTCTTCAGGAAAATTTATACAGAAATGTTTAGTTACAGGGCTGTAAGACTTTGTCCCCTGATTTTATAACTCATGGGGAAAAATTGTAAGAAAAAGAGTTGGGAGGAATAAAGCCACTGACACTGAAAATCTTTTCAACTTCTTGTCATGCTTACCTTTTTTTCTGGCACTGGTGAAAAATAAAATATTTGCTGAGCTGAAGAACATCAGTGAGTTCAATGCTATAAGAATATGCTGACGAGTCACAGTTTCAGGGCTGCAGAGGTAGGATAGTTAAACACCCAGCGGAGCGTATTTTCAGAATCCACAGTTATACATGGGTTTGCATTTTCATGGGAGAGCTTAAAAAGGAAGGGAAGGCAGGCAGACAGGAAAGGGAATATTAACACCATCGACCAGAAAAGTTAAAGAATTTTATTTTTAGTTTATATTTTGAAAGAAGAATTTGTTCTTTTGTTTTTAAATATTACATGAACAATGGGGTTTATGTCTGTGAAGGGCAGTGACAGCACTTCGGGTTGGGACAGACCACCAAGCAGTGATTGACGTGCTGAGACTCAACCTTGGTTTTCTCCCTGTAGAAATTCTGATTTACAATTTTATTTTTTTTTTTCCCCAATCACAGATACTTGCTTATCTTGCTTTTAACTGTACTCTCCAGTTAGGAACACAGTTTGTGTTGTGTTTGTGCTGGTGAGCATTGTTGCGTTTACCACCTCCAGGACTGATTCCCTCTGTTAATTTGGAGACGTGTAGCTGCAAGGCAGTTTTCCTGGCTACGGCCTCAGTTATGTCCTGTTGAAGTTGATGGATTTTAATGCCGCATTGAAAGTCAAACACATGCTTAAAAGTCTGAGGATCAATGTGTTTCAAGCCATCAATTCTGAGAGTGAGGCCCTTAAATCAGACATAATTTCTTTGTCAGCTTGTTCACTAAATATAAGGCTAAGAATAAGGATTTTACTAGTTAGTTGAAGCATGTTCTGCTGAGCAGTTGGCATTTGGGCCATACATTATCCATATGAGAGCAGCTCTCTATCTGGAGGTTGCCATGTCACAAGCTATCAGGAGGGAAAAGGTGCTTTACATTGTGTTTATTGACACATACAGAGGAGAGAGAAGTTTGGCTGTGAACCTTGGCATGGGAGACACAGAAGTCTAATCCTGTAGATTTCATTACTGCTGTGATAAGGCAAAGCTGTTCTCCACATCAGCTGCTATTAAATGCTGCTACGGGCCTTTAGGTGATGCATATTGGTCACCCTCTGTATCTTCATATTTGTCAGTTGATGAGGCCCTAATTCATTGAGTCCTCAAGAGAGGGACCCACTGGTGCAGAAAGCGACTAAATTCCGTTCCTTGCTTGACAGCACCGATCTCATAAGTCTCCTCTGTTGCTGGAGAAGGAGAAAAGAAGCAGACAGTGAAGGAAGATCATAAACAATGTTATTCTTACACTAGAAAAGAAGTTTTGGATGTTCTAAAAAATATGGCATGGTTTTGCACTTTTTCTAGCACAAGTGGGAGTGTGCAATGATGTATTTGCTTTCTTAAAAGGGTTTGCATTTTGCAAGAACGAATCAGTCACGTGCATGTATTTCCTTAATGGCTAAGTCGGTATGTGAGACAGGTTTTAGGTTCATGCTGTTTTAAAAGTAGCCTGTGAAGGTGATATGTTTCTGTGCATTTCTACAGAGCCTGTGAAGAGACTCTTCCTCTATTTTTGTTTATTGCTCATCATTTTATTCTCTGCTATGCCTTCTATATGTGTTTTATATAGCTTATTTTTTGATGTAAATGTTTTTTGATACATATTGCTATAGAGAAGTACGCATATATTGCTCCTCACTCTCGGAATATTAGTCTCACAGTATGTGATTTGGGGAATGCAAGTGAGCATGGTATTCATGATACGAGCATGAGATTGTTATTGTTCTCAATAATAATAACATTGTAGAATCAGGCACTGTTGTATAAACCTTTCCTGAAAACTCTTTGTATTCTGTTTGCTGCTTTCAGCCTCTTTGGGCCAACAAACAATTACGAAACAACCACAGCAATATAAGTCAATATATAGGGGGAACTACACTCTCTCCTTCTGTGGATATGAAATGTACAGCTATGGGGTTTATTGAAATCATATGAAGAGAAGTTTTTTTGCTTCCCATGGGAATGTTGTTGGCCTTTGATCTCAATTCGAGTTTTGGAAATCACTTCCCTGTGAAACGCTGTAATTATTACCATACTTTGGGGTTTCATTGAAACACTTTTAACAACAGTATTATCAGGAGGGTGTAATGTGTGCTTCATTAGAAATTCCATTCAGAGATCATGGCAGTTTGCATTAAAAATGTGTCTCCATAATCTCTTCATCACAGCAAGGAGTCTCCTTCATGTGCTGTCACTTGTTTTTCCATGCGACTTTTAGGTACTCTGAGATATAAAATTGTTCCTCATTTTCATTAAGTACAAACATAATATTCTCTTTTGGTAAACTATTGTTACAATTGAAACAATTTTTTTTAATCAGTTGATGCATTCGATTTACCAAAGGTTGTGTGCTTAGAATTACTTTACATTTTAATTAGAGCTGCAGCAATCTGTTAGCTAGTGCTGAACTCTGATGAACACAAGTCTCTAGGCATGTTTGGAAAAGCTCGTGAATTCTCTGCCATTTGCCTAATGAGCTGTCGGAAAGGTTTTGTCGATAGTGTCAAAAAATTTGTTTAAGGACCCTCCAGACGTGTTCAAGAAGCTTGAATGAGCGAGGGCTAATACTAAATGAGTGCCATTGGGCTAAATATTTCTGGAAAGGTCCTTTGCTGCTGATATAAGGAGAATTAAAGGTCATGCTTGAAGGTTTGCTTTTGAGGGTGTGTTTTTGAAATATGGATTGTAAAACATAGCTATTAATAGCTTCAACATTATCTCTGGAAAGGACAATATGAAGGTATATCCGATTTTCTTCTCTGCCACAATACAAGGGAAGATACGGCCTTTTCTATTATAGAATAACTACAGCATAGGGATTGCAGGAGCACATAAACCCCCAAACTTCTCTGTGGGGTTCTTTGAACCCCACAACTGTTGCATGAAGTGGAATTGTGGTAGACAATAGTCTTTGAATGGATTGGCAGGTCAGTGAAAATCTAGTACCCTCAGCATTTCCACAGTGTCACGCATCAGATTGTGAAACAGGAATACCCTTTCTGAGAGTTTCTGCTCTAAAGGAACTGAAAGGAACAAGGTGATGATCTCTTCACATGTCAGTGGCCTATCATTCATCTGGGAATTCACAGAGAGACAATAAATCTTCTGTATTATTCACTGAACAGTTATGACATAGCATCCTTTTGGAGCTTATAGGGTATGTGAATGTCACTGTACAGGATATATTTGCAGGTAGATAGAGTAATCTGCTGTTAGAAATAGCCCTGTAAATCATTTATAACTAAAACTTGTTGACTAGCTAATACCTTGAGTTAAAAAAAATAGGCATCTGTTCTCTAACCATATGTCAGTAGTCTCACTGCTGTCATTTAGAGAAATATTCCAAGTTTGTAAGAAAAACATATGTATAAATATTTAAAAGGGAAGGAGCATGCACAGGAATATTTACTTCTGATGAGGCAGTGAATAAAATATCAGCTCCTTAGAAGCCAAGATACAGTGCCCAAAGAGATTCCAGAAAACCCCAAATCACACTGGCGACTGGGTTCTGAGATAATTCCAGGTTTTTTTTTCTTTATTATTACTAGTTGAATATTCGTCTGCAACACAATGAACAGTCAACTAGATATTTTTGATTTGAGAAACTAAAAATGGTTTGTTAAGCTACTTCATTTAAGTCTTGCTGTCTAGCTTAGCAATACAGACATGTTCAGAGACAAAGGACAATAACTTAGGTTTGCTTCCTATCTGCAGTAGACAACACCCTTAAACTTCATTTTAAAATAACCTACCCATGTTACAGGGAGTTCTGAAACCAATACGTTGCACTTAATGCTGAAAGGAGAGAATAAATGTTGCAAAATCTTTTACGTTATGTTCATTGCTGGCATAATTTTCTTAAATCACACACGTACATCTTCCTTCTGGCTAATCTACTATTTGCAGTAGTGATAAAAAAAAAAACAGGTGGGCAGGTGGGAATTGGCTTATTCAAGTTTTCTAGTCAAATCACAAATGAAATAAAACTTCTTGTTGAGAACTATGGTGGGAAGTTCCCCTTTCTTTACAGAAGTAATGCAGAGACTGTAGGAACAAGACTCATCTTCCAATTTTTAGCAAATACTAGGTAATTTACATCAGAATTCTAATAAGTGATTGAGAACTATTAAATGGGAAGTAGGTATGACTTAGTAGGTACCAAGGCTTTATCCGGGAGGGAGACAATCCCAGGGATTACTGTTTACTGGTCAAATAGTTGCAAAGTTACCATACAACTGGATTCAAATTAGGTATGTGATTAAATGTCTGGTTTATGACACTCAAGATCTTAAAAAGCCAAGGTTTATTATGTGCTGCACTGTAAACATCTTTCAGAAGATGTTTCATAGCAGACTTAGGAGAAAAGATTTCCATACCTGAAAGGAGGTTGTAGCACAGCGGGGCTCAGTCTCTTCTCCCAAGTATCAAGTGATAGGAGAAAAGGAAGTGGTCTGAAGTTGCTCTGGAAGAGATTTAGACTGGATATTAGGAAAAAATTCTTCAGCAGTAGGGTTATCAAATACTGGAACAGGTTGCCCATTGAAGTAGTTGAGTGGAGCGACATGGCTTAGTGGTGGACTTGGCAGTGTTAGATTTACAGTTTGACTCGGTATCTTTTTCAACCAAAATGATGCTGGGATTCATGAGCACAGATATTTCACAGAAATCTACATTCTTTTTGTGCGGATGAAAAAATTCCCTATGAACAGTTAAAAATGCCAAAGTAGATAACAGATGTATGTGAAGAAGATTCTTTAGACCTTTGTGCTATTTACTTTATTGTCTCATTGGTACAGTGATTTATCCATTCTATGAGCTATACAGATATGTATAAATTATCTATTTAGTTTCCAAATGTAAACAGTTCAATAATTTTCAATGAGATTTGATTCACAGTAAAAAGGGATTTATTTTATTCACTCTTCTTAAATGCAAACCACAGATTTTCCCTTAGATTTAGCCCTCACAGCTTTATGTGTTGATAGCATTGTTTCAATTAGGCAGGAGAAATTAATGTTTCATTAAATACACCATCTACATATAAAATTACCCTCCCAAAATCTGTAATGAATAATTGCCTTCCTTTTAATTAAAAATGTGGGAATTTCAGTGAACATTATTTACACTGCAGGATTTGATGAAAGCCTATTGTCAGCTAGTGATTATGGCTATCTATCTGTGTCATAACTACATCCATACAGTGTAAACATACATCATTCCCGTCCTACTAATCAATTGAGTATCTAGTCTGTGGACTAACGGTACTGTGAATTCAAACGTATACAAGCTTGCCAAGGTGCTGTCTGTGCGTTTTCTGCATGCACATATGCACAGAAAATAAGACTTTTAAAATCCAATTTTTATCATTAGATGAATAAAATTCTTGGCAAAGCAATGCATTGGGCGTTGATGGAACTTGTATGTCTTAGATCACAATTTTTCTTGTCACTATCTGTGTCTGCTGTCTGGGATGAACAGTGAGAAGGTTGCTCAGAGGCAGATTTCTGAAGTGTCAAGAATGCCATCTGAATATGAAGGATAAACAATATTTATTGGCTGTTATAGAGTGGATAGCCCGGACCGTGACCTGCCTGACGTCTTTGAGGAGGTGATTAGCACCCTGCCCCAGGAGTATATTGCTAAAATGATTCTTAAAGGAATTGTCACCTTGTATTTAGTGGGTTTCCTCATGTCACTCAAGCTGGGTGATAGCTTTTCTGCTCTTAACAAGTCCGGGTTTGCCACTGGCTGGCATATTTGAAATTGAACTATATTCAACAATGGAATGGGTTGAAATGTGTGTGGCTGTTTGGAAATGAGCTTGAATATAAATACATTTTTTCACTTTAAAAGGTACTTGAATGCTAACATGCTTTGCTTTAAAAAATACGATGTCAGCTTCTCTTGCCTATAATAACAATTCATATACATGCAAGCCACAAAAATTCCCTCTTTAATACATATGGAAATATAGACTAGAAAGTCATATATATTAGCCTCCCACAAGTTATATTGATCAATGCTTTATCTTTAGGAGTAGTTTCTCGTTTGTTTTGTTGCTTTTTCCAGGAAGATGTAAAGATTTCTTTTTTCTTTAATGTATCACTGTCATTTAGATCAATGCAATGACTTACTTTAATTTCAATAAGTGTATGTATTTGGACCTGTTGCAGAACACCAGAATATGTAACTCTTACTTCTGAAAAGATCACCTCTACCATTGCGTAATTTCACTGCCTCGCCCTACCCATTTGGAAAACCAATGTAAGAGTTCTCTTTGATTCTACATCTACAAATCCAACACCTGTGTCTGTACAAAACGGTAGAATGGGAATATTGAAATCCGATAAAGAGTTGGTGATTCAGAGTGCAGTCCTTCGGTAGTAATTGTGAAATCCTGCAGGCAGGACAACTGGAGTGATGATCCCTTGGCTAGTCTGCTGTGCTCCATTTAGACTATATAATATTTCTAAAGTGTTTGCTAATTTTACTAACAAATGTTCATCAGCACTTGTGTCATGGCACTCATTAATCTTCATGCACCTTTATATTTTACATGGGAAAATGACATCCCTCGCTGACTTTAACAGCCTGACCATCCCCTGAGATATTTAAAACAAATGGAAGTACTTCGCATGGGTTACCTGGTAGAGTTTCCCTCCCCATAGCAGGTATAGAAACCTGCAGAGCACTGGGAGATCCAAATGAGGGTTTTAAAGGAAATTTAAAGACAAAGGAATAAGAAAGAAGGAACATAATGTTAGCAGTAAAAGCAATCTTAGGAATATTCTGGAATATTCCTACAATTACAATGGGGTTTTAAGGAAAGTAAAGCCTGTATTCCTTTCTCCAAAGTGACGCTGTTTAAGATACTACCCTTGCAAAGTAATTTCACTTATGATGGGGTGTGTATGAGGTTTGCTTGTTAATGTAGAGACTAAAAATTATCAGCCCAGACCATGCAGAAAGGTTATATAAAACTGAAAATTGACTATACAGCGTGAGAGTAGCTCTGCTGCGTCACACCACATCAGCCTAATCCAGTGTCCTGTCTCTTAGAGTCACCCCTCTCAGTGTCCCTGAGGGAAGACAAAAAAAATAATTAAAAAATCAGGGAATGTCAACCACTTCCCACACCATCTAGAAACTGTAAGTTGTTCTATGGAATATATAACTAGGGAAAGAATCTGTAGATGAGAAAACGAGAAACATAAACTTCACTAGATGAGCTATTCAAAGTGAATAACTAAAGTAACGTGGTAGCTTCTTAAAGCCAAGGTACAAGTCATAGTTTGGAAAGATACTGTAATCAAAGTAGTTTCTGACCATGGAAGTGGCAGTTGAGGAGAGCCTATCGTCTTTAATAGGATAAGGCTTTAAGAAGGCAGTGTTTGGTGTTCATTGACTATTGCCGTGTTAGCTGAGAGTGTTGTGATCGTAGACTGCTGAACACAACTGGTAGCTCTTCCTAAAGGAACCTGATGCCTTAAATGAGTAGGAACTGATAAAATAATCTGTTCTTCAAACAGCTTTCTCTTGATTTCCTGACATTCAGCTATAACTATTGTTTACTTATTTTTGGAAATTAAAGTATAATCTATGCTTCATTACATCGTTGCTGCAGTTGTAATTTTCAAAGCACAGCAAATTAAGGTAGTGAATATCTTATCTGACCAAATACTACTGAAAGCTTTCTTCAGAAAAAAAGCAACTTTCTTGACAGAGTTGATCATCTTGAAACAGATACAGAGTCTGAATATGCCTCTATATTATAATGTCTTTAATATATTTTTATATGTTTTGTAGACATCGGTATGTTAAAATATCTTCTGGTGTTACAGTGCCCCGTTTTTTTTCTCTTTAATTTCTTAGGACTCTATTGCTATTGTGGTTACAGTTCCTATATTATTTTCCATAGCTTTTTTCCTTTCTTTTAGAGTTACCAAGATCTTCTCTACTTTTCCTCAGGATAATGGGAGTCTGATGGAAACTTTGTTAAATGAATTTTCTCAATCAGATGTGTCATATTTAAGTTTAATAAACCCAAGGGGGAACTTTTTATTCTCTGTCAAATCATTTTTTGAACCTAGATAAACTCTTGATATCTGCACAACTCTTGAGGCAATTAATTCCAACATTTGACGACAGTAAGTGTGATTAGGTTCTACCATTTTTTTTTATTTTGAACCTGTCATCTGAGATTTTTGTTTAGCTATTTCACATTGTTACTTTTGAAGGCATCTATCATATACCTCTGCAGCCTCTTTCATGCTAGAAAGTTCTAGTCTGTTCTGCTTTTTTATAGCACTGTTTGCAGGTCCCTCTTAAGGATTCTGTTTGTTTTTCTGGTCTTTCCTGAAGTACTGGATTCATTGCATTTTTGAGAATTTCTGGCTATATCTTGAGTTCCAGCTACTTCCTCTTTCCTGAAGTCATGCGCATTTAGGACTTTCTTGCCCTTCAGTGCATTACTTTTAATATTTACCAACTTTCAGGTTCACCTCCTGTTTTGTCACCAGATTGCTCAGTATTTTGAAGTCCTTTTGCAGTTTTTTTCAGTCATCCTTCATGATTCATTCTCTGAATGCTTTAGTGTCATTAGTGAAGGACATCACATCATTATTTCTTTATTTACAGCTTTCAAGTTTGGTGCTTTCTCCCTTTTAAGTACAGCTTTGTTTAAACACTTATAATTTTAAATCTTAGAAAACAACATTGGCACTCATGGAGTTGCTGGAACAAAGTCAATCTGCTCAGGGCATGACCCCTCTCTTGTTCAGCATGATCATATAGCTATGGACAACCTTTTCTGAGGGTATCAAATATTTAGGCTCATAGTCTCAGGACTTCCAGCTCTCACTTGTTTCATTAACTGCGCAATGAAGAAATGTGAAGCATTTATAAATACAGTACTAGTTGTTGTCAATTTTTAACTACAGCTGGGCACAGAGAATAGTTACTGATTGGTGAGTATGGGAACACTGCAGCCTAAATGCTGGAGGAGACTTAGCTATTTACCTACCATAAAGCTTTGCTGATTAGACATTCTAGTTTGTTCTTTCTTTGGGTATGTCGCTGAGAAGCTAAAGAATAACTTCAAGGTTACTTGATTCCTGCTTCATATCACAAGAAAATGTGGCTAAATAGCTCCCAAATAAGTAGTGCTTACTACCTAAATAGAATACTTGAGCGGCTATCACTGAGGAATTTTACTTTGTTCTTCACTGACAAGTCTAGCAGATTTTATTTGGCACTTTTGACAGTATGTAATGTGTAGGCAACGTGTGCTGTGTTTATAAGAGATGCACAGCATCATATGAAATATTACCTGTCATTAGAGCCTCCATCAGTCACATCTGACTGGCATAAATCAGATAGAACAAATTCCCATTTTTAGAATAGGAATTGTTTTGGCAAGTGCCCCATCACATAAACATCCTGTGTTGGGAAAAAAAAGTAGAAATACAGCAAGGATTTGAAATGACATGCATAAAACTGCAAATAAAACTGACAATAAATGTCAATATAACATAGTGTATAACCTGTGTTGTTGCAGAAACCCTTAATAGAAGCTGATGTAATTTACAGTGAAAAAACTGTTACTGTTAATAAATATGAATAGTAGAACACAAACAAAAACAATGACAAAACTTAGAGCCAATTTGGCAGCTGATATGAAGTTAATATTTCTTATGTAAAAGTATGTGGTGCACAAGTATGAATCTTCTTTTCGTGGTACTCATTCTTATGGGCAAGGTAAACAGCTTCCTGTTTTCCAGGCTTTTCAGATGACGCTTTATGTTTTAGCTGCACCTCACATATCAGATTGTGATATTTTTGGGAAATACTATTTCAGTAGCAGCTCCAGCTAAGAAAGGATAACTATTCTTTATTTGATTCAAAATCAAATGTATTCTCAGAGAACTATGAATATTGAATCTTATATATAGCCGTGTTATTGGAGCAAAAAACAGCTTCCTCTGTTGTGACCATCTTGATATTGTGAGTGCAATTCCATGTGTGTTTCTGGTACTTCTGTGTTTTTTCAAAGGAGGTATCTTACTGTAATATTTGAACAAAGAATGAATGCCGTTATTATTGAACTCTGTGCAGCTGTGACAAAACTGAAGTTTACTATCAATTATTTATGCAGAATGCAAAATATCATGAACCACCTTAGTATTGGGGCAAGTGGTTTCATATGAAACTGCTTGGGGGAACAATTCTCTATTATAAAAAGGTGTGCCCATAAGTGTAATTAGCCTATAGTTGTCCTATACAGATGAAGAAATTTTGAGTATAAGGTTAGACTTCAAATAGGACTAGTATGTTTACTGTAAGTGTAAATAATATGGCAGGCATTTACATGTTTATTGAGCTATTTATTGAAAAGTTGAAATGAAAATGTGGAAGCATTGACAGCTGATTTTTATTATTGCAATGCATTTATGCATATGGAATTCCAAATCAACAGAAAATTATTGTAATGGAAATGGCATACAAAACTATTTGTTAGAATTATTTTATAAAAGCAAAATATGAATTGAAATTGGGCCCTGCTGATAACATTAAAAGAAATGAGAAACATTTAAAAATCAACGTTAATTTATACACTAAATTATTTATATTAGAATGATAAAGACTACCTTTTTCCTATGAAAATAGTGGTGATAACTAGTGCATACTCATTCATGAAAGACTGCTAAAAAATGTGACTTTTCAATGTATCACACCACAATAGAAGGCTCATTAAAATAAAAACAACAAACAAAACAATGCCTGGCATATCATGTAATTGAGCCATTAATTTCAGGATTATAAAAGATTCAGTGCATGGTAGCATGTATTAGAATTACATTATTAACAGCATTTTTTTATAGTCTCTGTAAATAATATTATTGTATATGTAAGCACCTTTGTATGTTGGTTAAGGATATGGATCCAGAGCACAACTAAATCTTTGGAAATAGCTATACTAATGTGAAAACTGAGTATGGATTTTGAAAAGACTACTCACTAACTGAGAACATGGAGATTTTGGAGATCTTTACCAAAGGAAAAAACCCTGCAACTTTCTTTTTTGGGTTGCATTGTTTTATTTTTTCATTTCTTGTGCTCTTTTATGTGTTAACATGAATAGGCAGTAAAATAACCATGCAGGTCACAGTGATAGTGTTTGACTTAGATTTCATAGTGGTTTTTATGTTGATTTTTTGGAGCATAGTTATTCCAGCCACTGATACAGTCACAAGGTTAATAATTGAAAACCATTAACCCTAATAGTTGTAGCTGTGGAAGAAAAAATCATTTGTCATCACAGCAGGCTCCTACATGGATTGACTATCCAAAAAGGAAAACAGATATGTAGTACCTTGGTTCTGTTACAAAATCAATTTAGTAATCAGATAATGGAGTGAGAAGATACAGGGAAGTAATAAGCTTCTAAGAAACTTGGCTTTCCTGTCAAAGTAGTGAAAGGACTTGGGAATATGCCCTTTCTGGGAGAAGGATTTAGTTTGGCTGCAGGTCCATCTGTGGCTTCTCAAAATGATCTAGCTCTCTTTTGGTGGCGCACATGAGAGCTAGCTCTATTGCGGTGGCAGAGTAAAGCGGCACTGACTCGTTAGAACACTTTAAAATGTTCTCTAATGCTCTGCCCGACACAGAAAGACACAGGTGCACAGAAGAGCACAACGTGCAGAGGAAAGTAGTTGAGTAGTTGGGTAATTTGAAGTAGCTGCATTGCTAAAACATTGGTTTGTTTTTATGTTGTAAGAGAGTAAATTTGAAAGTGGTACCAAAGCCAGCAGGATAAATTGCTGGTTCCACAGATTCTCTCATGCAATTACTAGAAGGACAGGATGTGAAAGCGAATGAATAAATATACATGACATTGCAGTAATAGCACCTGTAACTGAGGACAGAAGGAGAAAGTAATGAGCTGGAATCTTTTAAAAGAAATGGTTGGTGGCTACAAGTGTTTTCTGTAAGTGATTTAACTAAACATCTTGTTTAGCCAGCGTTATAACAAACTGATCTACAGCAACGTTCATAATTCCTTGTATATGCAGTGAGAGGGTTTTGGATAGTGGTCTGAAATGATTAAATTATCGCTGCGTTATCCTTTCAAAAAGCAGCACAAGAAGCCCCTCTAAAATATTCCTTTCTATCCTTAGGTGCATCATGGACAATGGCGGTACTGAAAGCCTGTTTATTCTTTGTGCTGTGAGTCTGGATGCCTGCAGGTAGACTGAGCCTAGGAAGTACAGGTCAGCCCCAGGCAAGGAGATTGCTATCACTTGTAAAATCCGCAGAAGATAAACCCTTTAATTGAGAAAGCTGTAGGAAAGTAGGACCTGGATGTACCTGGCTTTTTCTTTCATACAACCACGTCTCCTCTATCCTGTCACAGCTCTATACAGAGGTTTGAGCATTTGGGTCTAAGAAGAAAACTTGTTTTGCCCCACAGATTTTTTTTTTCTTAGATCTTTGTAGTGCATCTGGTTGACAAAACAGATAATTAAATGGTAAATTCATTGAGTTTCCCCTGCAAACTTAGGTTCTAGCACTAAGCCAAATGGGCACAGAGGTAGGAAGTGCACTATTGTTGCAGCTTCTTGTCGAAGAATGAAGATCATCTGTGTGATGCCCCAGAATGAGATATTTACCACCACAGAGGGATTTGCTGGGGTTTCTAAAGAAATAGTTACCCAAGTCCTCTTTTTATAATCCTCATTGATATCTCATGTAATGTAATAAACAAAAGAAGAAGAATTTCTTAGCTCAAAAAGCAAAGTTGAAAAGAGCCAATCTGATAAATACTTTGTGAAACTCCATGAACTACCCCCGGATAAGTGTGTATCAGACAGATAAAGAACAAGTGTCAGTAGCAAGTCAAGCACACCTGTGCCCTGTTTGAACCATACATATATCCTCTGAACCTAAAGCTCCAGCTTTTACAGAAGGGTAGAATTTGGCTGAAAGCCTGAGTCAAGATGATGCCACAAGTTCCATTCAATTTAATGAGCATTCTAATTTATTGAGTCCACCTGCACAATAAAGTAAAAGCACTAGGTAATAAATTGAGTCTGCATTTCCCTTTCACAGGGTTTAAATTCATCATGGCAATACATTTTCTGGCATTTCCTTTATGGTCAAAAGAGGAAAAATCCCAAAGATTCAACTATTTAAAATGGCCAATGTAAGAAAAACACCCTATTTTTTTGTGTTTGTAGTTTTTTGGGGTTCTTTAATCTGTAAATTAATTTAACTGAATGAATGCCTCATGTGCAGCAGGTAAGTAATTAACTGACTCCATAATATAATTCTTGCTAAAATATTCTATGCATAAGTAATACCAGTGGCAGTTTTTAAAAAAAAACTCATTTTAATCAATTTCAATACATTAGCATAAAATATTAAGAAGCTAGTGATTATTTTTTTTTCTCCAAACTGTTGATCTTGCTTTTATTTCATTACCTGCCATCACTTGATGAGTATGTCGGGAATTTAGCAGGATTTGGCTTTGAAGCAGAGTTAAGGTTGTGTTACAATTTTGGATTTTCTGCCCTACATGACTAATAAAATTGCTTTAATGGATTTTTATATCTTCAAGAAACATGCAGACTAATGACAGTATGAAAGATGGCTAAAGTGGATGCTTTTGATGTCAGACATCATCAGAGTACCTGAAATTACACTGTTGTTATCATTTGCAGATTTTGCCAAGCTAAAGCGTTCATAATAAGTCCAGTGTGGGTCCACCCTATAAAATTTGTATACAGAGCAGTCCTTTGTATCTGCATCATGCAACATCTGTCTTGCCACATCTGATGCTTTAGTTGTTACCTATATCTCATAGCTTCATTCCAGTGTGGAACTGAGAAGCATCTGGAAAAACCACGATGGGTTTGGCTGCTGCAAGAGGATAGTCCATAGGGTTCAGTCATTTTATGGCAAGTTACTTCTTGTTTACTACTTGAAGGCAAAAGTACTTCAGAGGAAGCCAAAGATATGTCAGGTTGAGAGAGCTGGGGTTGTTCAGCCTGGGGAAGAGAAGGCTCTGGGGAGACCTTAGAGCAGCCTTCCAGTATCTGAAGGGAGCTACAGGAGAGCTGGAGAGGGACTCTTTGTCAGGAAGTGTAGTGACAGTACAAGGGGTAACAGTTTTAGATTGTCAGAGGGGAGATTTAGATTAGACTCTAGGAACAAATTCTTTCCTGTGGGGGTGGTGAGGCACTGGAACAGGTTGCCCAGGGAAGTTGTGGATGCCCCATCCCTGCGAGTGTTCAAGGCCAGGCTGGATGGAGCTTTGAACAACGTGGTCTAGTGGGAGGTGTCCCTGCCCATGGCAGGGGCTTGGAACTGGATGATCTTTAAGGTCCCTTCCAACTCTAACCATTCTATGATTCTGTGATATCTGTACACATGAGAGTTCAGGAGAGTTTTTAATGATGAGACAGAGATGAAACAGTTAATAGACAGTACACAGCAGGTCCATAGAGGGTAGATGTCTGGTGAGAATTGTCATCATCATAGAGCTGCACATCAGTCAGCTGGAGTTCTCCAGCTGGAATGCAGTGCTCCGTTGCCATCCAGCAGGAAGAAAAGCCTGCAACTGCCCGGAGTGGGCTAGTTTTACATCTCAGGTGACTTTTGCATGCTTATCAGGTTGAAGCCTTGACGTTGGTAAACAGCTTAATCAAGTGTTGGTGATAAGCTAAAAAGAAATGATGCTGAATTTGGTGAAATGGCACATTTTGTTGTTTGGTTGCAGAGACAGCAAAATAGAAATTTTGGATTGTGTCGCAGAAAGGGATGATAACAATTCTGTAGGAGGTTAGCAGCAAGGTCCTGTCAGGGTCAAGAAAGACTTGAGATCAAAGAACAGAAATAGCCTTATATTTCTCCGTCTAGGACATCTGTAAGGAATAGTGTTTCAGCCAGGTCACTGCTAAACAAGTTTCTTTTTAATAAAAAAAGTTGTTATATTGAGCACTAGAGTAAGTCATTGATTTGACTTACTCAAAGCTTTCAGAAAAAAAGATGTGCTTTTCATATGAACTCTGAAGCAGCATTTGTGCAAGAGAAATTTGGCAATGTGGACAAAAGTAATGGGGACTATTGTTTTTATATCTTATAAGCTGTTATATCTTATATCTCACCATTTCATGGCAGAAAATCAGAGGTGATGCTAATCATTAATATATGCAAGTGCTATTTTTACAATAGTTTATTTTTTCAAGAATTACATCACAGATATGTATGTATGTATGGTTGTAATGCTTCATTATTAATGATGAAAGTGCTGTTGGATGGTGGGCAGTTGCCTGGCATGAAATTTTACCTAGTTTTATACAAAACTATAGTTCACAGTGACAACAAATACATGAGTCTTTGCATATAGTAAATACAAAAGTTTTATTACACCCTGGCTCAGATGGAAAATTTCAAGCTACAATTCTTTTCCTTAGTCTAGAATACATATACGTGTTTTCCAAATATGACAGAAGCAAGCAATTTAAGATTATATGTTTAAAGTATTTGTTATTGAAAGCTTAAAAAAGATTAATATATAATTAGCCTTTCACTACTTATTGTCTGCAGCTAATGCATTTATTGTTATTTATGGCAGATGAGGGTAAAGGGAATTCTGTATCTGACTCTAGTTAAAATTGCTGGTAGTTGGTAATTATTGTTGTCATTAAGGATCCGGGTTGTGCCTCTGTCTGCTGACATTGGGCCTCTATAAAGGATCTGCTACTTCATCTGATTTAGAAACTAACTGAAGATTCACGCACATTAAAATCAGCATAGAAGTTTATTTTAATGCAATAACATTGGTGTCATTGTTACAAAGCTCAGGATCCATTTTCTATGCATTATTTTCCTCTATAGAGTATCAATACCTTTCATTTCAAGTTAAGATACTCTGATAAAAATAAAAGTTAGCTGGTTTAGAGACTTAGGTGAAAAGACACCAGATTTTTCTATTTATTTTTTTTTTTCTGGAAAATGCCTAAAGTAGGTGTAGGTGTGTTTCCAAGTCCATAACAATCCGATGATCCTTTCCACAGTCCTATTTTCTTGTAGTTAATGGTGCAGTTGTTTAACTTTGGGAGGCTGTCTATGCTATGCTGGTTAGATATTAAAGAGATGTGACAGTAGCTTTCTTTTTTTGCCTAAAACTGTTGTTGATCTTGCTGAGGACAGTGCCCACCAGTTAGCTCTCAAATGGAGCTTGCTGGGCAGATTTTGAATTTTGTGTGTTAATTTGCCTGACGCTGGCCAGCTGGCTGGAATTTGCCACACTGGTGCTGTTGCCATCTCTTGGTGTTTTACTTCTCTCTTCATAGACAACCTCATCTCCCTAATATATCCCCATTCTCAGCTGAGACATCTTCAGGCTTTACTCTGTTGTGCATTTGGTTTCCATGCTCCTTTCCTTTCACAGGTGGTGTGTCTCAGCACGCTGTAGTTGGGAAGTTCGTTGTGAGCAAACCTACCACTTCTGTAGGCACTTTATTTTATTGATGTGTTAGAAGAAATCAGGGTCAACATTTAATTCTTTCATTCTTTCACTGGTACTTAACTTTAGGCCCATGAATAATCCAGTTTATCAATATAAGTAAAATATACATTACATTTTTTTTTTTCTGTGTAATGTTTACTTTAAATGGTTGTGAATGTGGCAAATTTGTGAAAAGTGTGAATAAATAGGTCAAGTAACCACAAATGCAATAGAGCAGATCTTGTAAAGTATATCTGTGGGGGAGGACAGAATTAGTTCTTCCCATAATTACTAAGGAAGTCCTCAACATCTGCTCCGCATTAAGATCCCAAAAGCCTTTAGGCAACAATAAAGTTACTTATTATGGCAGATTGAGTCTGACTTGCTTATTGTACTCCAGACATTAAACTTATGTTTGAGCATCACATCTGCCTGTCTACTGACCGCTATTAAAAATAAGCCTGAAATACTTAAACGTAATACTGTTTAATTGCCTGAAATACTTAAGCGTACTTTAATTGTAGGTTCATAAGGTAGAGAAGAAAAAAAAAAAGAAGAAATGATCTAAATATGACTTAGATTGCAACTAGATAAAGCTCTGGCTTTCAGAACTCTGGGTTTTATTTCTGACTCTGCTGGTGGTCTGCTGTCTGACTGGGGACAGCCACTTTGTCCTACTCAATCAGGTAACTTATATTAGGGTAATGACCTCCTTTCTCTGCAATTGTGACCTTGCTGAGTCAGGAACTCTCACTGTGCCCCTCACAAAGGCAGAGCTCTAGGCACGCAGTTGTGGAACAAATGATGTTCATGCAGGGGTAAGGATGGGGAGAGTGCAAGTAGAAAAGCCTGTGTGAGGATATGGGTACCAAAAGATAGGCAATCAGAGGGAATAGAAATAGAAAAGCAATTGTGAATTTGGAAAAAGAAGTAAAAAGAGGCTAAAGGCTTTAATCTTTCATTTTCTGTTCTCTCTTCCTTTTTTTTTGTCATCTGCCCCTGCAGGAAGTGTAATGTAGAAGAACCTCAGGGCAAGTTTGAAGGAAAGTTTATTCAGCTGCATATGCACCAGGAAGCGGCTAGCATCATTTCAGGTCAGTTTACATAGATGCCAGCCTAGCAGGGATGCTTATGGCAATACTGAAGCAATGGTCACAATGTATGGCAGCTTGATAAATGCTACATGAAGTTGGTGAACCTGTGGATAAGGTGCAGTTACAAAGAAACATATCCTCAGTTGCTGCTTACATATATTAGCTCCATAACTGATGTCAGACTCTCATTTGCTTTCTTCTGGTGATAGCAGTAGGCTTTCTGTCCCTAGCAAAATCGGCAGGAGAATGGAACAAACTCCGTTGCTGTATGATTTTTGCTTTAAGCTTCACATTAAGCAGCTGCTTTCATCTGCCATGCAGCTCCTTAGACAAAGACGTCAGGGGGCAGTAGAGGAGGGTTTGGCTAAGGATGGATTGTAAATTGGCACATCTCTTTGTATAGTGTTTTGCATAAGGTCTACACTCAGCCTTTGAATTCCCACAATTGCTGATCTCTACAATTTACTCCATATCATCATCCACGTGTGGAAATAACAGATAACAGAATTACAGCCACCTGAAAGTATGTACAAATGTTCTTTAGACCTGAAGGTGTTTGTCAATTAGGGAATGGAGGAATTTACTGAAGACAGTTGCAAAATCAACCAGAAGAGCAGCGTTGGTGTCAGTATGTGATATCAGTACTGCAGTAACTCATCAGGAATGTCTTACTGTATTTATGCACTGCATTTTAATTAAATGTGGGTTTATAAAGTATATTGAACACCTTAATAGAATTGCTCTCTGCTAGTGTTGCTTTATTCAACATCACAAGGAATAAGAAAAAACATAGATTTGTGTCAAAGTGATATAGTCGTGCTAAATAACATTTTATAAAATTTTACCTAACTAATCCTTTCTTGATTAATGTGGGGGTTTTTTAAGCTCTCAGAAACTATTTTTTGACCCAGTTTCCTCCCTTTGCTTTTGTCTGTGTGCATCCTGCCCTGTTATATCTATTGACTGATATATCTATTCTGTTATGTTATATCTGACTGTTATATCTATTCCAGACAGTTTTCCTTCTGTAGGTTTGGACATGGTGAGTTTTCTGGAGCATTTCCTAGAGAGCATGTGCTGAGAGTGGTACCTATGCTGGTTGCGCACAAAGCAAATGTTAAATGTATCAGATATATATTAAAGAAGAAATAAATATTAAATTGTCTATAGTACTTCTTTTGAAAATTAACTTGGGGGATTACTTGTAAGTGTACAGAACACGTTTCATGTGTCCCCATTGGTGCATTGAAAGACACCTTATAGATTTCTATTGAAATGGCTAGGATAAACTACAGACACTGTTCAATTTGCATTCCTTCAATTGATAGACCTCGGTTTTTCATCCATTATGCTTAATGTTCTTGGATGGAGCTCTTTGCCAGCTAGTTTGCTTGATTGTTTCAATCCTGGGAAACCAGGATGGTTTAAAGTTTTTTCTTATAAATGTTTTATAGTCACCAGCATTGAACAGAATGTTCAAAATGCTTTTACTTTAGGATCAGTCACTCTTATCAACTCACAGAAACTGATGCAGTTTGGTAACAACAAAACAGATCTCACTGTCCTACCTAAATGGTAAATTGTGTAAATTGTTTCCTAACAGTTTTTCAAACCCCAATTTTTAATATTTTTTAAAATTATTTTATGTTTATTATGAGTTTGGTCCAAAATGTAATGTGATAATGCTTTTTAGTATAATTGAAATAATTTTGTTTTTAGGGTCTAAATAAAAATTGCTTCCTCAAACCACACATTTCCTACTTCTAATGTATTTGGAGGATGCTTCCTGACCTCTATTTACTGTTTAACTGCAAAATAAAAAGTAGTTACCTTGATTTCAGTATCTTAATAGGATGCACTGGGAGATGAAAGTGGAAGTATATATTTTTTCATAGGGAAAACTGACTGTGATATTTGTATAATTTATTTAGATACTTTTTGAATAATCTTTGGTATTATGAAAATTACTGTCTGTATATGCTTATAAAAGACTGTCACATTACCCATTATCAGACTTGAGATAATTTGCACTGTTAGAATGCATTCACGCCTGACTCTCGTTTAATCTTAGAACAGTTGATTACTTCTTGCCTGAACTGAGAAATGAGGAGAAAACAAACAATAAAAAAAAGCAATCTTTTCCTCAAGAGAGGAAAAAATGGAGTAGGCAGGGCTAACAAGATATGTTTCTTGGAATCACGGGGGGAGAGCATGAAGCAATAACACAGAAAATACTAAACAGATGACATGAAGTTATGTCCTTCTGTAGCAGGTGGTATCCTGTCACAGTGACTTCTGTTGTCTTCCAAAGTGAAAGTCAGTGTTATCATTGAGTCCAAGGTTGGTGTAATACTGAGCTATTTTACTTCTGCCTACTTGTTTCCTATTATCAGGACAAGCTAGAATTCTTCTGGTGGTTTTTGTTTTGTTTTGTTTTGTTTTTTTCTTTCCTCCTTCCATGCCATTTAATAATTAGAAAGAAAACAGTTTTCAGTCTTAGAAACAGGGAGAATGGTTTTTTTTACTTGGAATATTCATCACCAGCTGGAAAGCTCTCCCAACCCCAGTTGAAGTATCCCACGTAAATATGGCATATGTGATCATGTTGCCTTTCTGTGCCTGAATGCTGGTGTCTGTAAGGAAAAGAAAAAAAATATTGTCTTTTGAGTGACCTAAAGAAGGTGGATCAGTGACTTGGATGTGGGAGTGATAACGTTGCAGGAGCCTGTAAGATGGAGATTCACAACTGGAAACTGAGGTGGATAATAATGGCATTCCAAAGCCGTTCAGTGGGCTACTTAGGAAACTATTCTATTGGTGTTGATTTCTTGACAAATGGTTTTATCCTTCTGTAAATGTTGTCCATATCATAAATCAATATATCCTGGGCAGCAAAAAAGAGAGTTTTGTTATAACCAGTAAGAACCTAGAATGGTGACTCTTGGCTTTTGGTGTTTTGGTTTGGTTTGGTTTTTTTTCTGCTTATTCTCTTAGTGTCCCTGTCTATCATTGCTTCACAGCCTTCACCAGGAGGAAGGTATCCAAGAGCTATGGTGAGTTTGAGGAGAATGTTTCCTTGATTCTTGTGATAAAGATAAGAGCTGCAAGAAATGGTACCAGTCAGATCTGTCAGTGGCTATGAGTAAATAGATGAGTGTTATGTTAATTCTTAGAAGCACCTTTATTTGTCTCCCATATTTGTGCGATTGCAAAAGACACAGCTCAATTGTGCATCGGTTGGTTCACACTTATGGCAGATTTTCTTCTCTTCCAGAAGCAGAACTTCCTTCAGAGTACAGGAGAGCTCTGAGAGGGGAAACAAAGGGGAAATGGTGGATGTAGAGAATTTTACATTGTAGAGTATATGATGTAAATTAAGGCAAGGCTTTGATTTCCTTTCTCAATGATATATCACTTTTCTTGCAAGAAAACCAAAAGTTGACTTGTAACTTCAAGAAAGTTTTCTCCTTTGTCAGTTCCTGTTTCTTTCCCAATAGTTTGTCTTCTCTAGTTGAAGAGATCTTTGGCAAAGTGACTGGCTTTTATATTGTGCTATAGTCAGGAATAATTCTGTCTCTAGCCATTATTATAAACTAAATAACATCTAGTGGATTTTTTGAGCCTTGAAATCGTGTTGGAAGGGTCTTTCAAATAGTTAATGGAGGACTTGTGAATCTGTGTCATGCTGAGATTTTAGACAACACTTAAACAGCAACAGTTTTTAATCACAACATAGTTCTAGCCTACTTCTGTCCAGGAATTTCAGTTTACACCCCTTGTTTCATAGTGAGTTGTGTGGTGAGCAATCTGTCCTTCAAATATCTGTGTATCTCTCATGAGACATTCTAAGAAATCAGTGCTAGCATGAAGGTATGTTTTTAGTTCTAA
Source organism: Pedionomus torquatus (assembly GCA_013398155.1). Lineage (NCBI taxonomy): Eukaryota > Metazoa > Chordata > Aves > Charadriiformes > Pedionomidae > Pedionomus > Pedionomus torquatus. The sequence goes on from VZRU01009331.1 coordinate 790,427, forward strand.
GTCAGATTTGTTAATGTGCCACACTAATGCTTACCTGATTTTTGTTAGCAATTCTGTTTTGCTTGTCTCTTCATTTCAAGATTGCATTATATTTCTATACCGTGCTATTAAAAATGAAGTAGCTTGTCTCAAAAGAGAAAGAAACCCACTGCTTTGAAATATGAAACAAAAATCATTTTACCCCTTTCGCTTATGGTCCTCTGCTAGTTGCCATACTGCAGAGATTCCACTGAAAAGTATCACTGGGATTTAATATTTTACACAGCACAGTAAGGTGCAATCTGCTTGCCCTGCCAAATACATCTTGCAGCAGACAAGAGTTTTAAAGGATATACCCAAGAGGGACTATTAAATGAATGCATCTGGAGAGTCAAGTACAGGGAAGATGCAATATAAGCTTGAACAGTTGCTGACATGAAGACAAGCATGGAGTAGGTTGGTCTTGTAAAGAGTAGACAATACAATGATAAGGTGTAAGTGGTGGTGTCCACCATCAACAGCACTCAAGAAATAAACTATTTCTTCAACTACAAATATTTGCTGACTTTGGATAGGTTTCTGGAAGACAGGGAATAAAAAAAAATAATATTAAAGAATCTGGAAAAAGTTCTGGTTCCTTTAAAGGATTTTCCAAGAGATCTTTCAGCTTAATATTGGAAGGAGGGGACTGCAAAATGTAAGTGTAGCGAGTAGCTGTGTGGAGAATCGCAGATGTTTGATCTGTCCTACACCTTATCTGCCTTTTAAGATTTGACATCCCATTTAGCTTCGTAAATTCATGTATTTTGCTGCTGTTCTGCTTGTTTTCTGTAGATATTATGAGGCTCTTTAGAGTCAAGTTAAAACATGTCTTCTGACAAGTAAATTTATGTGAGTATTCCTCCACATGGCTTTACCGCTATGTGAAAAGAAGCAAAGTTGTGTATGTTTATATAAAGCAGAATAAGGACCTAATAACTGACAGGAATATTATAGGGGAAAAAACTTGTGAAATTGTGGTGAAGATCTCTGAGAAGTTTGGAGTTTCTGGAACAAAACCTGAAACATGCCTGTCTACGATGAAGAAAACCATTCTTAATTGAGATACAAAGTAGATGGTGAATTAGATTCAATGAAGGCAATATAGAAGCAGAAGCTGCACATGCAGTAGTTGAGAGGGAGGAGTTCTCAGAATTATCCAGTATAACAGGTGTAACTTTTTTTAAAATGTATCATCCAGTGTTCTCCTCTCACATTATGGATAGCCTTTTTTTTTTTTTTTTTATTAGAGAATCATCACAGTAACTAAAAGGCAATTATTTCTAACTTGTCGTACATTTGTCTAAATTATGTTATTCCTATTTATTTTTTTAAATGAAATGCTGCTCTTCGTTAAATCTATCACACTTGTTATCTTAGTACACTGTGGGCCTTAACTGATATCACAAGATAACCAAGAATTTTTAGTAAATGAGGAAATATGTGTGACTTGCTTTCTGGAATTAAGACAAAGAGATTAAGAGATTGCCTTCATGTATCCTATCAGCAGTGTCTCTTACACTGTAGAATAAAAAATGCAATAAATTTCTGTCAAATACATAGGTGCTTGGGGGTTTTTTGAGATGAGAAAATGAGTTACGTTTCCAGTCATTGGATCCAAATAGAGACTACCATTTTCTAACTCATTCAGTAATTGACTTCGAGGTTTTCTAGACTAAAATAATAAGGTAGTCACTCCAAAAACAGTGTCGACTGCTAACTGATCAGACTAATGTATGCTTAAACTAGTTGTTTAACTCAGTGTTTCATCCAACATAGTCAGAAAATTAGTAACATTATTTAAAATTTCAGCATGATATGCTTTGAAATAATGACTTTTGGTAACTTCTTGAATATAAAGAAAGAGTATTGCAGTAGAACAGAATTCTTAAGGCAAAATAAAACAATGTTTGCTTCAAGGAAACTACTGCTGATTTTCTATGACTCAGTTCCTTGAGGTTCTTAGATCTGGAGGTACCATTCTACTATTTGAGTCCAACTTTGTTTAGAATTGTTTTCTTCATTAGCTTTTTCAACGCTAACAAAATGAGGCAGTAAAACTGTTGATTGATACATAGCAAGCATATACAAAATCTAGATCAATCACACTAATAGCCAATTAAAAATGACCTTTATTAGAGAATGCTAAAACAAACCACTGTGTCAAAGGGCTAAAACAGTGTCATGGTGGGACTGGTTATTAGTAATTTGGTTTTTATATTCTTTTGATTTTGTAGCTGATCCTTTTGAGGGAAAGGAAAGAAATGTTCATGAGGTAATTAAGTGAATGGGGTTCATAGCAACAAAAGAGCAAGAAGCCACTTCAATTTGCAGCAAACATTATTTTTCTTAAATACTAGGAAAAATTTTGAGTGGCAAACTGTTGGAACAGACCATTAGGGATTTCGTGGAAAACTTTAAGACAAGCTAGGCAATGTTTGAGAATGGTTTAGTTATATACTCAGTGAAAGGACTAAATGTAGCTGAATCTCAGGAAGTTTCTGTCAGCCTTGTATTTCTATGATTTTGAGATCAAATTCATTTTGAGTAAATGTGCAGAATAGATTAAAAATTTCTGTGTCTAGCATATATTCACAGTTATTTTATGAAGGAGTAACAGTTTCAGAAAGGGTAGGAAGTCAAACCTCTCATACTAAAAGGCATAAGCCAACCTCTGAAGCTAAAAAGAAGCTTTTCTTATTCATGTTTCTTTCCCCATACTAATGATTTCACATTCTAATTCCTTCTGAAGCTGATGGCATTGCATGGAAATAATATACTGGACTAACAAATACTCTTTCCTTGTTGTTATTTTTGTATTACTTCTACATGTGTTTTCTTCAGTTAAATACAATTTAATACGAAAAGTCTTGTCTTTGCCCTTACTATGGCTTGTTATAAACATGCTGTTATATAACAAAAATTAAGATTTGGAACCAAATTATCATTCTCACTTTTCCATTTAATACATCCCTTTCCCTCCTTTCTCTTAATTCTCCCATCTACTGACACAACACTACTAATAAAGCAGCATTTCAGGAGTGAGGTGAGCTAGGGTTTATATCCTCTGGGTTTCAGTGTAAATTTAAATCTGATGTCCTGCAAAAAAATTCCCATGTACAAATCCAAGAGCTCAGAATCCTTAAATAACAAAATTGATGGGAGGTTTCACCGGGGATTCTTGTTATTCTATTGCATCCTTCTCTACGAATATCTTATGTTCATCTGGTATAAGTTCTTATTTCTGAGGGGATGATTTCCATATGTAAGCTACTTCTCCTTTTTTCATACTTGGCATTTACTTTTTCAGGTTGAGTTCTTGACTGACATTTCATTCTGGATAACAGAGAATTTCCTTTCATTATAGAGTGGATAACACAGATGCTGTTACTGGTTTCTCTAAGACCTGCAGTTACCTCTCCAGTTGTGTTCTGTTGACTTACTGCTTTGTACCTTATTTTGACTTATAAACAGGTGATGTTATTTTTGTACACTAAGCTTTCTGACTAGATGTTGAAGGCATACGAGGGCAGCAAACTTCCTTATTCTGTTTCTGAAGTAATTACAGAGCTATTGTCCTTTCGTTCCTGTGTTTCTGGCTGCCAAGTTAAGGAATTTTGTCTTCTGTGAAATAAGGAAGAGCAAAAACATGCAAAATTGCAAGCCAAGGAGAACCTGACAATTTCTGAAGTGGCATTTTTCCACACCAGAGTCTCCAGTAGACAGAGGACTACCTAATTTGTGCATCTATCTCATCTAAGTGGAGCTGTAATTGTACAGGACCATCGGAGTCTCTCCATCTCCATTGTAGATGGTGTGATTCCTCTGAAACGCTGGTAGGATTAATAGTAGCTTAGTTCATGAAAGATGTCTTTTGCACTAGGAATGAAGCTGTACGCAACAGACCCACCACTGCCGAGATTTTTAGTCTCTGTAAGCACAATGCTATAAAACAGTGGCAACTCTATCACCGCTTACTGTCCACACCAGATTCACTATATAGAGAAAAACTTCATTTGACTTACTGCATATGTATATGAAGTATTGGTGATCAAGATGCTGGATATGATAAGTATCTAAACTTTTCTTCTGATTTTCCTTAAAGCCCAGATCAGGAGTCAATTCACAAAGTCTGAGATAATTCACAAGATTTGCCAAACCTTATCAAGAAATATCTTTGGCGGGCTCTTCAGAGATACAGTAGTCTGTATCTATACTGTCAGTTGAGTATTTTTAGAGTTAGCATTACTCCAGCAGAGTATTCTCTGTTTCAAAACTTGCTAAAGTAAATGGAAACATTCACAGTGATTTCAGTGGGAGCTGGATCATGTCCTTGCTGATCATCGTGTGCAGGCCTGATGGTTTCTGACTGCTACTGAAAACTCTTTCTTGTAAATGAACCCCCTTATGGGTGTGATGGCACTTCAGCTCATGAATCATATGTGTTAGCTGCTATCACTCTCTCCAGTGTGGTGAAAGCTCATAGTTATGTAGCTGAGAGCATAGCTAAAGATGTCTGAAGTGGTATTTAAGTCTTGTCCCTAAGCCCCTTAAAGTAAATAAGTGATGCAATGAAATGGGACAATATGGCTTAAACAGAGAGAAAGGTCTTTGCATGTTCTTCCAAATAAATTCAGTTACTGCTCCTGGCATATCTACAGTAACTCTTAGTTTTCTAAATGTTTATGTTCACCTTTGACAATATGATTTAAGAGGTGAGAGAATTTCTAATGAATGTCTCAAATTTATTACGCAGTATTTTACAAATGGTTTTCAGTCATTTCCATCTCTGTGAGAACAAGGTGTGTGTTTATACAAAGTGCTCACAATATCAGGCAAAAGTACTGACCCATCCTTTAGAAAAGTAACAGAAAAGACACTCCAGAAAGTGACTGGATCTACAGAATCACAGAATGGCAAGGGTTGCAAGGAACATCTGAAGATCATCTAGCCCAATCCCTCTGCTAAAGCAGGCCATTTAAAGCACAGGAAAGTGTCCAGGGAGTTTTGGAATATCTCCAGAGAAGGAGACTCCACAACCAATCTGGTCAGCCTGTTCCAGTGCTCTGTCAACCTCAAAATAGTTTTTCCTTATGTTCAGATGGAACTTCCTGTGTTTCAGTTTGTGCCTGTTGCCCCTTGCCCTATCACTGCGCACCGCTGAAAAGAGCCTGGCCCCATCTTCTTGACACCCACCCATTACATATTGATAAGCATTGATGAGATCCTCTTCTCTTCTCCAGGTTAACCAGAACCAGGTCTCTCAGCCTTCCCTCAGATGAGAGATGCTCCAGTCCTCTGATCATCTTCATAGCCTCCACTGGACTCTCTCTAATGGTTCCTTGTCTTTTTCTCCTCAGAGGCCCAGTACTGGACACAGTACTGGCCAGATGTAGCCTCACTAGGGCAGAGTAGAGAGGGAAGATGACCTCCCTCAACCTGCTGGCCATGGTCTTTTTAATGAACCCCAGGCCTTTTTGGCCACAAGGGCACATTGCTAGTGTCAATTCCTTGTCCACCAAGACTCCCGGATCCTTCTCTCCAGCAGGTCACCCCCTAGTTTACTTGTCCCTAGGTGCAGGACCCTACATTTGCCCTTGTTGGGTAGAGAAGAACCCTTCATTGGGTTCCTCTCCACCCAGTTCTATAGTCTGTCTAGGTGTCACTGCACAGCCTGCTGTTGTGTCAGCCAGAAGTTTTGTATCATCCCAAACTCATCCCTGTTTTTCAAACTTGCTGAGGGTACACTCTGTCCCCTCATCCAGGTCATTGATGAATATATTGAACAAGACTGGGCCCAGTACTGATCACTAGCATCACTAGTTACAGGCCTCCAACTGTACTCTGAGCTACTGGTCACAGCCTTCTGAGCTCTGACATTCAGCCAGTTCTTAGTCCACCTCACTGTCTACTCATGTAACCCAAACTTCCTAAGCTTACCTATGACATTACCCAGTGCCAAAAGCCTCTCTAAAGTTGAGGTAGACAACATCTACTGCTCTCTCCTCATGTTCCCAGCCAATCATTCCATCATAGATGCCTATCAGATGAGTCAAACATGATTTCCCCTTGGTAATTCTATATTGACTACTTTTCTTCCAGATGCTTAGAGATGACATCCAGGATGAGCTGTTCCATCACATTTCCAGGGATGGAGGTGAGGCTGACTGTGCCTGGCTATGTTGCCTTTCCAGCAAATATCAGAGCGGTTGAAGTTCCCTATGAGAACCAGGGCTTGTGATCACAAGACTGATTTCAGTTGCTTGTAGAAGGCCTCATCAACTTTCTCTTTCTGATCAGGGGGCCTGTAGTAAATGACTACAACAGTGTCACCCATATTAACCTGGCCCTTAAGTTTTACCTTTAGGTCTTGACTTATTCTTCGCCCACACCTAGGCAGAGCTCAATATGTTCTAGTTGCTCTCTTACATACTGACTTCACCACCTCTTCCCACTGGGCTGTTTTTCCTAGAAAGTCCCTAGCCATCCATAACAGAATTCCAGTCATGTGAGCTATCCCACCATGTAATTGCAATGATATCATGGCCCTGTGACTGCATGCAGATCTCTAGGTCTTCCTGCTTATTCTCCATGCTGCGTGCAATGGTCCCCAGACATTTCAGAGAGGTAATCAAGCACAAAGATTTTCCAGGAGGATCCACCATAGCTGTACACACCCTTGAAGTGGTTGACATTCTGGTTCTCATCTTGGGAGGTAGCTAAGGAATATTATTTACAACTCTGGTTGGCCTTTCTTATCCCACAGTTGGATGTGATGACATAAGTATTGGCATTTTGGACCCTGCTCCCCAACTCCTTCAGTTTAAAGCTCATAATTCTGATCCAAAAAGATGTGAACTGCCTTTCAGAAAGGATTGTTTCTCACTCCTGACTGAATGGCAACCGAAGGAGAACTGTGCTCTATTTTAGGCATCATAGCACGTGCCAAAAATTAAGTAGAATCAAACTAGATGTAGTTTTTCTGGAGGGAAATGGTAGAGCAACTCATCATGACCTTCTGTTTCAGGCATCATGGAACACCCTCATAGGAGATTTGCCTGAAAGCTGCTTAAAAACTATCAGCATACTTCTCGGCCAATGTTTATTAGGATGAATTATTTGTTGCTTCTATTTTACATGCATTCCACTGGGAACAGCACTAGATGGCAAAGTTAGTAACTGTATTAGCCTTTTCCCTCACTCAGTATTCTTTCAAATACTGAACTTTGGAAAGTATTGATTATCCTTCTGTCAGATCACTCCATGCTTTAAAAAGTCTCAACTAGAAGAAAAAGGAAAAAAGAAAGGCAACTTGAATTACTGTTAATTTGTGATAATAGTGAAATCTATATTCTGTTTTGTTATGTGAAATGTATTGGGTTTGCCTTTATGAGCTTCAGTGTTTCACTCGTTCATGATTCCTGTGGTTTCTTTATTTATTTATTTTAAACATGAGAATTTAAAGGATTAGTCAAAAGAAACCGGTATTCTCTTGGGAAGTTTCTTCTTTATTTCATTTTTCTGCTTTTTCTGCAATCTGCACTTCAAGAAGTTTGCTGAGGTGGGATACCTTTGAGTTGGAAGTGCTATTAAGCTTCATTTTATTTCTTGAAAGTTTCATGCATTTTAGAGGATTAGATTAGTTGCTGGGACTGTAAGTGGGGTTCATAAGATCACCTAGCTAACCGTTAAACTTGACATTATGAAGTTAGTGTTTTCGGTCTTCATTTAGGTAAGTTAAAATCAATAAGAATGATTTGTTTACTCTAGCAGAATGGAAATGCTCACGTAAATCTCTACAGCACTGGTGTGTATCTGTGGAAATGTCAAAGGTTCAGCACATCTCTCACTGCACAGGGTAGTTTTTCACAGAGCCTGGATAGATGGCCTAAATAAAGATGTCCAGAGTTAGATTTGCTTGTGGTTAAGGCTTCGGGAGACACTGTACCTTGTTACAAAGTGAGGAAACTTCTGCCTCTTTCGCAAAGCTTTGGCTGTAATCTTAACGTTGTTTTATACTGGGAGAGAGAGGAATAAAGGACAATGTATTTACCACAAAGGCTTGTTTTCTGTATTTGATAAACACTGTGTCCCCTAAAATTGTAGGGCAGTTTCATAGGCCTTTTGGAAATACAAAAAGATACCTAGAAAGAGAAATTAAAAAAAAAAAAAACCAACACAAACACCCAACCAGAATGCCACAAACAAACAAACCAAAATGCCAAGCCATTTGTGAGTGACAAAAAAGATTACACTTATTTTTTCTCGAGCCTTTTCCCCATTTTTTGTACACTGTAACTTATTATCAGTGTTCTTTCTGAACTTTAATAATATGTGATTTTCTGGGTCAAATATAGATCAAAGTCTGCTGCACCATTTTCTTTCAGGGGGTCAGATTGGTGGACAGATTTGAAAATTGTTATAGAGGTTGGGGGGCGGGAGAGGGAAGCTGGTGAGCAGAGCCAAGCAGATGTATGGAGTATGGTTGTGGAGATCTTGCCGCCTTTGTGGAAGACTGCCTAAAAACTGACATCTGGAGTTCTGGAGACAGAATGTGGAAGCAGCAGGACTTAAATGTGTGTAATAGAGTCAGTGAAGGAAGTTCCTAAAAATTAGGAGCTGAAACATATGTGTTGTGATCCTTTATGATTAATACCCTTTTGGTAAAATTAGTGTGCAAGTTAGAGAAGCCTTTAGATTCACAGGAATTGGTTGCCCTGACCCAAATTCAGTGATTTTCCAAACGAAAGGAATTGCTCGTATTTTCAGGTAATGTTTGACTATCTCTCTTCAGAATATCTTCCTTTCCCATGGAATACTTTTTTTCTTCTCAGAAGTCCTATTACAAGGCAGCTCACTTGCCTTCATGAAAAGAATTTTCTCTGCGCAATACTTAAGAGTCTCATCAACTTCTAGTTGAGAAGAGAGGAAAGAAAATTAATTTTAGAGAAATTCTGTTTCTTTTTTACATTTTCAATTCATATAAATTGAATAGAGATAGAATAAGCTGTTGCATTTTACACTGAAAAAGCTATACTAGTGTAAGGAAGCAGATCACCAAAAGCAAAAATGAAAGCAAATAACTTTTTGTTCTACAGAATCTACCAAAAGTTCAGTCTGTCCTTTTTGAACCTGAAAGTTCAAAATCAGTTGTGCAACCTGTAGAATTTACAATTGTATATCCAAACAGAAGGGACACTGCATTTCAGCCTTTGTTCATTCACTTACTCACAGTCAAGACCTGTACAAATGCTTTTCTTAACTTGGGGTTACAGAAAAAAAGCACTGAGGTTTATTGATTCTGAGAATTGGTAACTGTGCTGCAGATGCTGGAGGGCAAGACTGAGCTCTGCCTTGCTTTAATTAGTAGGCACTTTGCAGTTAGAAGGCAATTGCAGCAAAATCAATTTACTGCACGGTACTCTGCATTATATTTCAGAGCAATACCTCATTAGTTCTATTGCACTCTAAAGGTATTTTATAAATGCAAAGTAGTGCACCTTTGCTGACAGTTTTCCATTTGTATGTATTCTTCATAATTTCTTTATATGATGAAAAATGAAAGTATAGGAATAATGTGAGCTCTATTCATTTAAATAGTATCTATCTCTATTGAAAGTTCAGGTGACAAAGCAATTGCAGAATAATATAGAAAATGAGGAGAGGAGAGTAATAAAAGCATCTTCTAACTAAGAGCTGCCTAATTATTGGTTTTTAATTTGGGTGATGAATGTTCCCGTTTTATTNTTTTTTTTTATTGTAAGTGTGAGATTTCTTGTGCGCCCTTTTTTTTTTTTTTTTTTTTTTTTTTAATTTTCTTTTTCCAGGCTGAGTAGACTAATCTCAGTTATTGTATAATGTAGCAAACTCTTCTTGTCGTGGAGATGAATTACATTCAGATCACCTTTCTACTATCAAAGCAGTAGAAGGTGACATTAGTCTTTGTCTACACTAAATTGTTAGTTCTGCAGCGTAGCAGGTAGTAACTGGTAACGTAGTAACTTTTCTGCAAATGCCTCAATGTAGATGGAAGTAGGCCGGTAATAAGATAGTCAGACCTTGTGCTATGTAAATTATTAATGCAGGGAACTGATTTCAGCTGTCTTTTCTTATCATACCATATAGTTATCTGGCCGCTGTGTTTTTGTTAAATGAACTAATCTTGTTTCTCAGTTGATTTATCAAATCTTTGGACCTCAGTAGTGCCCTGCATTCTGGCAAGCACTGGAGAGCATTCTGGTGGAATGTGCCAATATACCACTTCTTTTTCTTGAAACTTTTTCCCAAGATTGACACTATACCACAAAGGGTTTGCACTTCCTTGCTATGCCAAATTTTTGATGAGCACCTGATGCTGCACTCTACGAAAAGGGATTTGGGAGTTGCAGGTTTGTACTTGCCACATGAGAAGTAATTGCATAAGCCTTTGCCTGGCATAATTGTGTCTCTTGGAAAAGAATCACAGATTCAGTGCTTTATTATTTAATAGAGAATATCAGCTGCTTTAGGGTCACTTAGGTCCACAAGTGTTAGTTCAAGATCTGCTATTTTCCATTCTACCTGTATCCATGTTGAGTATTGACCACTGAGATTATGGAGTTAAATGTCCTGGTTTGAGGTAAAACAAACCAATTTTCTGTTTTACAATATTATTTTTTTAGCTGGGCCTCTTCTAACTAACTAAACTCTGACCCCACCTGTTCATCTGCATTTGATCCCGATCCGAGTGTTCTTGACTCCAGATCTGGACTTCAGCTCCTGTCAATCACCGGGTCCAGTCTGGGACTTTTCCTGATTCTTCCTGGTGATGTGATCATCATCCTGGGAGCTTGATATGGTTTTTTATATACTCTCCTTTCTTTTGGGGGGAGGAAGAGCCTTCTGTCAATCTGGTTTTGGTAAATTTGGCTGAAACCATGACAGTGACACATCCTGTCACCACCCACATGCACCACTTTGAATATAGTTGGCTTTAGATACCGGGGAAGTTTTATCTTACTATCACAGTGAGCCACCAGGGCCCACTGAGCTTTTTGTCATTTCCTTATTGATTCTCAACTGTCAGTTTTCCTTAGCCATTAAAAATAGCCTTTCCCTCCTGTCCCTTCTAGCTTCTGAAACTAGCTAAATCATTAATCATTTCCTCCCTTACAACAGGAAGAATAGGTTAATTGCTTAATGATCCAGGATTTTTTATTTAATAAAACTGACATATCATAGAAACACAGTGAGGTTCACAGATTCCCTTTAATTGTCGATTTTTCCTGTTAAACCTGTAAATGCTTGCAAATACCACACCATACTGATGCTGAATTTCTATGGCATTTCATAGCAAACCTAAGTAATAGGAGAAAAAATAGATTTAAAAAAGGGATTGCTTTTTACTAGCTGATGAAAAACAGATTTAATTGTCTAAATGGGCAGTAATAATAGTGCCTAAGACTTTTAAGCAGATGTGGGTAAGACCTGTGTTCTTTTGCTACAGTCCCCAAAAATTTTGGAGCCAACTTAGGGAATACTTTCATGTCAAGTTGTCAAAACCAGCTTCAAAGGAGTGAAGGGGAGGGAGTAGAGGTAAACTATATATAAATAGTGGCCATGGTTGATGAAATGGCAAGCAACTAACCCAAGGTCAGATTCAGCTCTAGAGACACCACTTTAACCTAGTGCTTAAATTCTTGCTATATCTGGATTTTTATCACAGTCTCACTCGGTGATTATATGGAAAAGTCATCTTTTTCTTTAAAGGCCCTAGCCCAGATGCTTCTTGAAAGAAAATGGAATGTATTTATCTTTAGAGGATCAAACAAAGAAATGAAAGTACTCGGCTTGATACTGTTTGTTATGAACATGGCATCTTATCATAATGGGTGGTTTGAGTTTCAAATTTCTTTTAACACAGTTGTAATGTTGGGTTTTACAACATCACGTAGTAACTTTATCAGTTACTTTTCCCACAGAAGTGACAACACAATTTGTTCATTACATTTCTTTTTTTTTTTTTTTCTTTTCCACCAGAGCAGGAAGGCAATGGGCAGAGAAAAGACAAAAGCATTTCAATTTCATTTGTGAATATTTAAGTTGCTGCAGAAGTAGACCTGGTTGTATTAATTTCCAAGGAACAGTAATTTACCCATTAATCTGTAAATGATCCATTTCTAGAAAGGAACATTCATCTTTATATATGAATGCGTGGCTATTCACAAGAAAGTGGTGATCAATTTTGCAGTAACATGCTAGAGCGTATTTAATTATTTTATTTTGTTAGATTGAATTGCCGCACAAAATAGTATACCAGAGTGTCCCTGAAATAGTTGCAGTCATCTATACTGTGCTTTATGGAGCAAAACTGTTAAATCAGTTCTTCTTAGTGACATCTGTGTAAATTTGAACAGCTGGGCAGATACTAGTTCAATTACTCTGAATTTAAATTGTTATAATTAGAAACAGACTTTCTCCAAGAATCTTTTTGAAAGTGTACAGACAACTAACTTGTACTGAAAATAATAGGCAATATCTACCTATTTCTTTAAGAAAACGCTTTACTGGATGTGGTAATTTTCTTACAGTATTCAGATGCTCTTTACTGGTGTGGTTTGTATATACACTCTCTATATATTTTTAAATAAATCTTGATAAGAGTTGGTAATATTCTGTTTCCTTACTATTTTATGTTTTGAAGACCATGAGCTTGCTGGTAGGGTAATGTGTGGTGGTTTTTTTAGAAGTTAGAAGACTTTCCTGAAAGAACACATACTTGCATAAATTTTCTTCAAATGGATTGAGCTGCCAGAGGATGGAGTGCAGCAGAAGAAAAGAGGTTAACCAGGTGTCCATTCAGCATCTGAGCCTGGAATAACACATGACCTTGATGGCCATTTACCTCTTTTCCTCTCTTTAGCACTTGGACGATTTTGATAGTGAGGTAATGAAGTTGTGCATCCCTTCCTATGTGTAAATATAGCAGCTGTTACAACAGGGGGCTCATTTCAGCTGGGACTCTTCAGGTACAAATATAAACCAGATTGATAATGTAAGCAAACTTGGATTTCCAAAAATGTTCCATGTCCTGCAGTAAAAACTTTGCTTCAGGTTTTGACAAAAGCTTCATTGATCCCCAAAGTGCCACAAATGTCAGTAATGAAAATTCCCATATTTTGACCCAAATCTAATATTTTTCTTTCATAAGGCTATGTTGCAAAGAACCTTATAAACCTTGACTGACATGCTGCTGCTCTCTTAAAATGATTTATATATCACTTGCAAGAATATTTATTTATACTTTCGCTTACTGTTAGAATTATGTTCTCCAGAAGTCCTTAATAAAACACAGTGTGCTTCCTTTACAGTGAGATTGATCATATCTGGAATTAAAGTATGCAATCACATACCTATAAATAAAAAGAACATCTTATTGTGTTGCTGATGCACTGAACTTTGAGATATTCCTTGGCAATGGTGTAGAATATATTAAAAACTTTTGTTGAAATACGATATCTGAAAAGCAAATGCCCTGTCACTGGATGCTATTGCAGACAAATAGTTTTCTTACAGGAAGCAGCAGTCATTACCTACATTTGAATAAATATAAAGATAGTATGATATCTTTCTACTATCTAAAGATAGTAGAATAAATGTAAAGATTGTTGCATATTAATCATTCTTCAGTAAAGCACCTCGAGAATCTGTGACCATCTGAGGTCTGAACTTTTTATTGTAAATCGTGACAAGAAATTTCATTGGTGGAGCGTAGGAGAAACAATGAAGAGGACGTGTATAAAAAGTCAAATGTGACTTGCTGTGTCTCACATGCTTCCTTAAAATCATGCACAAAACTAATCATACTGGTGAGTCCTGAAGAGAAAGTTGACGGAAAAATACTTGTCTGTTCCAGTGAATCAGGATCATAACTGATGTGGTTTTGACCTACAGCAACTGTTTTGCAAGTAGCTCTTTTTCAATCTCGTTTGTCTTCAGGTTCAGGATATCTATGAATCCAGTATATTTGGGTTCCATCAGCACAAGTAGCTGTTGCTGCTAATAACCTGAAAGTTTGAGAGGAGGCAAAGGAATTTTGAAAAAGTTCAAGACAAAGGGAACTTTTTAGTTCCCAAATTGGTCATGCCAGCAATACAGAATCTGTAATGAGTTTGTGCAGGGTTTTGCATGAGTTTTGTGTTTTTGCCCACTGTTCCTGGGCAAAAATCTACTGTTTGCCTAACGTATTTTACCTGATTTCTACTAGTGTGTGTACAAGGCCATGTGGTGACTGTTTTTTGCTTCCATCACCTACAGATAATTGTATCATGAGAGACCCTAGGAGTTTCTTCACATACAGAGATCCCTTTGCTAAGCTCTTTGTAAACTCAGAGTTGATCCCTGCTCATCTGAATTTACAGTCAAGCTTTTTAGTTTTCTGCACCATTGTATTGGGCACAATGTGCTTCATAATTCTGATTCTCTCACTATATTGATTTCCTCTCTTCAAAACTAAAACTTCCTTTTTCTTTTCTTTTTTTTTATGGTAGTTAATGTGAATGAAGATCGACATCCATCACCATTAGGAGTTCTTTCTTCAGTTAAATTTAAACGTGATCTACAGCATGCCTCAGCTGTTGGGCTAGAAGCAGGTATTATTGTTCACAAAATATAATTTTTCATGTCTGTCTTATCCTTCATTTTCATGACAGTGTTGTGCAAGTACTTACAAAATGCTTACCAAGAGATATAAATACAGAAAAAAAGGATACATTTCTGTTTCCATTTTCCCAATAAGGTGTCTTTACCAATTGCCTGATAGAAAGAATATTAACATCTGTAACAATCTTTGCATTTATCTAAAGCAGCCTTTGTTCTGGTCCCAAAACAAGAGAACAATGCATCTTGAGAGGGAGAACTACAATGGTGTAATTAGGAAAAGGCACTCATAGCCGTGTATATTACATTTGCGTAAACTAGTATAAATAGATCCTGCTAATTCATCAAGGAAATGAAACAATGGGCTGTCATGATGAGTAAGACTAGATAATAACTCTGCTTGCTGTATTTTATATCTTTTTACAAAGAATATCCTCCATTTCAACGTTTTGTCCTACTGTTGTCTGAGTCCAGTATTTAGAGTACTCGCTGAATCTGACGGAAAGAACTACTTTCAGCAGGATGAATTCTGTCCAGTAGCAGGAGGTTAGGCAAGCCAGCTACAGCTGTTTTATAGGATTTTGCTTTATCTGTGGCAGAACCAGTAATCTGTAATGGAGATATCAGTCCCTTGTGTCGTGGTGATTACAAACCGCAACTTTTCAAAAGAAATTTAGGGATACATGCTAGTACAATAGGCATCAGAAACTTTACCACAAAGGATAAATCCAGCAAAATAATTAGATTGATTTTTTATTGGGTTATCTAGAATATTCTGTTAAATAATAAAATTCAGGTATGCTTTGAAGGAACAAAGGAAAGAGAGCGTGTAAAAGCATATCTCTGTTTGCAGTTTTACTTTGGGGAAATCTAATTCATGTTTGCTTAGATTTACTGTAAGAAAAGACCTTGAAAATGAGACAGTCTTTGTTCTAGTAGTCCGATTTAATCCATACATGACTGCATTGAGATAAGACTTGCACCTCATTGATTTATAGATTTCCTCCTCTATCCTTGTCATTTCTAAAGAGGAAAGTCTTTTCCTCTGTGCAGAGAATATGTAGCTAGATAGTAAGTGCAAACTTGAAAAGTCACACCAAACTGTAGGGCCTCTCACATGGCACCACCAGGAAGATTTTCAGTTTCATTTCATAAACTACATCTTATTTTTGACATGGCTTGGGTAGGTGATAGCTGCTGGAAAGTGGTACAATCACAATCCTTATGCAAGGTGAGCATGTGATAAATATTACCCACTGTCTGGTTATAATGTATTATAGCACATAATATTTACATTTTACACCTCATTGTTTTGTATACAGCTTTTGGGTACCAGATTTGTGTGAAAAAAATCCAGGTAGCTGCAGAGTTTTCATTTTAATGAGACCCCTTGGCCACCACTAGGATTGCAGTAGACTGACTTCAGAGGAAGGGGACAGGGATGGATATATTCCTCTTATTTTCCATTTCCATCAGAAGAACTAATTTTATACTGAGGGAATAAGTAGAATACATCCCCAGAGCCCTGAAGGGCAGGGCACGTGCCAAACCTGTCTGCATCCCTGCTGAGCACAACAGAAGCCTGTACCTACCAGGAAACCACGCTGTAGGATGTGAAACACCCTCTATCAGTGGTGAATTGGGGGCAGAGACAACGAGGTTAGTAAAGCAGTCAAGACTTTTTTCCTTACTTTCTGAACCCAGATCTTTCTCATCGGGCACTTGCTTGAAAGCTGGGCTTTATAAGACCTTGAGTATGGCATCAAAACATCTTGTTGGGAAGTGACTTTTGTGAAAAGCAAAATCCTCCAACAGATGGTAATCAGGAAAACTTTTCTGGGCCAGGTTTCACTAGATCTGTTTTGAGAGACCTAAAATCTCTCTTTAAGATAAGAACTAACAAATGTGTGATTCCTTCTAATTTTACAGGACAGAAGGACAGCTAGTCAGCTAGTTTATTTTAGTCATCAATGTAAGGATAAACAAAAGTGTCTCAGAAGCAAGCCTGTGCTTTTGCACTCTGAGGCTTACCTATTCCCATGCTATAAGCAGGAGGAGAGCTGTATTTCTTTTTCTTCAATGTTTATTGTTGTAATTTAGCCAAATTAAGATGAAATCAGTAAATCGGGCTAGAAATTCTGAATCAACTTGCTTAGCAATAGCAGTTCTGAAACAGACAAAAGAAATAATATATCTTTCTAATTCTGAGCCTGTGTTTAGCCTTACACTAATTTAATTCTGTCTAGTGTTCCTGTATATTTTAAGCTCATAATGGACTTTGAAAATAATTTAGGGAACTTTTTTTTTTAACAGTGTTTAGATTAATAGAGTGATATGTTCCTGAGTTCAAGTTTACCTTTGCATTTGCTGTTCCACTGCCTCTTATTTGCCTAGGTTTTCCTGCTGCTCTCAGAATGAGCCTTGCTACTTCAGAAGTGAGTACAGTCAGAGATGATTAGCTACATTCAGTGTCTGTGTGTTACATCCACTTAGACTGGAAGTAGTCATATTAGCTCCAATATATATTTATTTGTGTAAGATATATGAAGCTCTTAGTTGTCATTCTAGGAAATTCTTAATAATCAAACCTTGTTTTAATACAATAATTTTTATTATTAGGTAGCCTAAGGCTTTGTCAAGGAAGTCAGTGTCTTGGATATAGCTTTGAAAGTGAAGAAAATTACACGCAGGAAATTAGAGAGACACATGAAAAGTCAGCCTCCTCTTACTCCTTTTCAAGCACTGGCAGAATAAGAATTAGGATACGGATATCCTTATTCTCAAATCCTCTTGAACTAGCTTCTAAATTTTTAACCTCGAACTTGAAGTAACCTCACCTTTACATCTTATTTTTAAACGATTTGTTTTCCATAATGATTTTGAGTTACGCGGAAGATGGCTTTGGCCTCTGTGGATACATCAAAGAATGTTCCATCTAAGTAAATTTTCTACCTGCCAGTGCTGGTAAAGAAAAAGAAATCTCATATTGTTTAGTGGAAGGATAAACTCGTGTGTTTTATAATGCTGCATTTGTTTTAGTGTTCCAAGGTTATAGTCTGCAGCGTTAGGTTATAAATGTAGACAGCAGTGAATACATTTTCTCAGGTTTGAGCTTCAGTCTTAGAAGGAAACTGAGATTGCTTTCTTGTCCAACAAGAGCAACGCAAATGAAATTCTGCCATAGTATATGGTCCAGTAAATGAGCCAGGCATCAGAAAGATAGTTTATTAAAAAAAAAAAAAAGTGAAATTATCCCAAATTCAAAGAGGGGGAGTCTGGGTCAAATATGAGGTTTTTCTTTTCGTAGAAGACTATGACTTCAGAAGGTACTGTATGTTAGGTATATTACTTCTAAGTGCATAGGGAACGGTACAAGTCAGGAAGTGACCTTCATGATACCCTACAAAGACTTGCCATGCTTGTTAAGCTCATTATGTATAGCGAAGTTATAGCCATGATGCTTAAGCAAGGGAGGAAGCATAATTAATGGGAACAAGCACATTTATGGCATGAACAGCAAATACTGACCATCTCTCTTCTAAAGCGATTAACTTGACTTTTCCCCTGCACTGCATTTTGACTTAGAAATGGAAGTGGCAGTTCTGCAGTGATTTGTCATGCAGCATTTTGTGTCTGAACTTTAGCAAGCTGAGAAAATTTATGAGGAGTTTTGTATTCTGTACACCATAGATAATGCTAGGAGATTATGTATTTTAATGTTGATTACCTTGATATTCATAAAAAGAAATGTTTAAAAACAGTTGCATATTATTTTTAAGCAAATAACATTTTGTCAGCATTTAGATCAGGGATGATTTTCCTCAGATTTAGAATTATGGTACTTAAGGAAGAAGAAGGAAAAGTAGACAAAAGGATAAATGTTTTGATTACCAACTATTTTTAGTGGAATAATTTTGAGTATTTAAGGAAAGTAATTTAATCTTAAACTCAAATCTCATCAGTCAGAAAGACTAAGATTCATATTATTCGTGAGGATTTTTCTAGCAGCAGAGCCATTTTTTAACTCCCTAAACAGATACAGGACTGTGTAATCACAGTGTGTTGCATCCTAAACTTTGCTAAAAGGTATCAAATAAAATACTCTTCCTGTCTCATTGAAAACTAAAAGTCACTCTGCACACTCTGGAGGGACTAACACTGCTAACAGTGACAGTGGTGCTGTGAACACCCGGGAAGTAAAAATGGGGGGGAGATTAACTGAATTAGATGCTCTCGAGTCTTGTCTGAATCATATCTGGAGAATATTATCATCATCTTATGGTAAGGAAAAATAATGACATTCTTCTCATTTTCCTCCTTTTTCCTGTAGTTTACAGCCAGAAAAACTACAGATCTTTTCTGCTTTATATCAGTCTGGATCTTTAGATAGTATACTGAACTTGATAGCAAATTCCCTGTATTAGGGAGCATGTTGAGTTTGAGGTTATTCAACTATAGACAAAGAAATAAAAAAAAAAAAAATTGCAGAGTTTAGCCTTATTTCCTTAGGTCCTATGGAATGTGCTCTTGACTTCATTGGAGAAATTTTGTTATTTGTATATTTAAGCAAAGCAAACTTTCCCCTTTCCCAACACACTAAATCTTAATCTTTATTTCACTAAAATCAACGTGAGTTTAGGCACTGGTTAGGAGACGTGGTAATACCAGTTGTCATGGTGAATGCGTGAACTTGGATGAAATGCAGATTGAGGGAAGTAAACATCAGTGACTTTTTTAAAATACAAAATCATAGAATGGTTACAGTTGGAAGGGACCCTAAAGATCAATAAATTCCAACCCCCTGCCATGGGCAGGGACACCTCCCATCAGACCAGGTTGCTCCATCCAGCCTGGCCTTGAACATATCAATAGTGCTTCTATTAAGAAATATGCAAAACGTATTTGTTAGTTATATGAATTATATTTGTTTATTTTTTTGGGGAGGTCACACTACTTTGGTCTTGTTTCCCAACTGGCACCTCATTTAGGAAGATTGGGGAGTAATAGGCAGAATTATTTCCTAGAATTTGTCCTTGCAATCACAGAATAGGCTTATAAAGCAATGTAAAAAACAAATAGCAGTGCATAAAGTCATACTATAACTTGCTAAATTAACTAATACTTATAGCAGTGCAACCATGGCAACCAGGAGTTTAGCGGACAGTCGATCCCTGAACTTAGGCAGGTTTTGTGGCCTGCATTGACTTAAATGCTACCATAGCAACACTCCCGTTGCAGCAAAGATAGCTTATTTAAAGCCAGTACATCTACATAAATTGTCATTATGCTTTGGAATTTCATAATAGACACACTCTTAAAGATAGTGGATGTCCAACAGCTGTGAGAAGTGGCTCTAGAGCCAGGTCTTTTTTTGGTTTACTACCAGATTCGGTAGATATAACTGAGTTGATTGTCAGGGTAAAGAAAGGGAACTTAGCTGGTGCAGGTGTGCACTGAGAGGATTTTGGCCAGAATAAACAAATGTTTTGGGTTGTTTTTGTTTTTTTTTTTTATTTTTTTTTTTTGATGAATACCAGTTTCCAAGTGCTTGGGTTGGTTCTTCTCCTTGAATAGATTGTGTTAAATCTACTGACGCAATTGGCAGCAGTACCCTGTGACGAGGTAAACATACCACAAATCTTCAAGCTACAGTTTTGCATTTGTAAATTCAGGTGTTCATATAGAGTTTACAGAATATTTAAGTTAAAAGAAAATTTAAGAAATGTAAGAAAATTTGGCCCTGTAAGTAAGAATGCCAAGAGGTAGCACTGGCTTATAAGTCCTATAGGCCATAAACCAACATGATTGTATCTGAAATATACCCCAATTTCCTAGTGGCCAGTGTGCTGCTCAAAATCTTTTAATCATTGTGAGAGCAAATGGTGCAACTGTGACAGATAATAGCTGTAAATGAAAAGATTTAATCACGTCTTTTGAGTTTGCTGGTTATAGAAATAGAGAACTGTTGGTATTCTTAGCCTCAGCTGGGATATTGAAGTCATTCATAGTAGGCGGAGATGTAACAACAGCAGCCACCTCATTCCTCTTCTGAAGACCATTCTGCTGCACTGTGGTCTACCTGGAAGTGGTTCTCATGGCCTCTCAGCAGCTACAGTTTCTTGAAGCTCAGATTATGTTATGATTTCCTTTTCCTGAGACACTCATACATTACAGTAATATTCTTTATCTTACATTCTCTGCTAATGCATTCCTGTGGTCATTCCAAAGTATTTAACGCTGAATACAACACAACCTGAATACTTTATACTAAATTTATATTCCACCACGTCAGCTGAATTGCAAGTGCTTGTAGGTTGGCCTTTGTCATGAGGATTCTGGGACAGAAAAGCTTTTACTTTCACTGTGTTTTGAGTCTTGAGATTTAGATGCTGGCTGTTTTTTCTTTTCAGATATGGTGGTATATATTGAATTTGAAATCTGAGCGGCTTAGCAGCCTATGGCAAAATGTGCACATGAAGAGAAAAAGCTTCTATGCAAGGATCCAAAATCATAGCTGCCCGACCAAGCAGTTGGGGTCTTGTCCTCTGCTGTGTAATTACATTACATTACAAATTGATTACTTGCCACTGAATCTAGCTGATAATGGGCCTTAGTGCTCCAAAAGAATTTTGGTTCATAAATGCCACAGAAGCTCACATTTCTATATAAGTGGGGTCACTATACTCTTCCAGGGTAGGGGATAAAAGGAAAGGAGTGAAGATGTGACTCCCGAGATAGCCTTTCTAATGATTTTTGGAGAGGCAGAAAACAGTTTATCTGTGCAATTATTTTTCTCTTTGAAGAACTTTCTTTGTTTTTGCATTTTCTGGTAGGCATGGAAAGTGTATTCAGCATCAAACAAAATTTACGTCAATATTTTCTGCAAGTGGAATGAAAATACAACGATTGTAATATTGAAACACATTTTAATTGTTGAAGAAATGACTAAAATGATAAAATTTAGCAAAAATGTCTCATACCTGACAGTTGTTCATTTTTAAAGTATAAGTGACCAGCTAGGAAAGCAAATAGTATTTTAAAACTTGTTATGTTCTGAGAAGTGAATTAAAATGCTGTTGAATTTAATTGATATAAAAAAGTAATGTGATATTGTGTGTTAAAAGCTTAGAGTAACATGGGATCCTGGAGGCCTAAGGGGCAAACTGACAACTAAAAACTGAAAAAGAATGATTAGGGTTTTATTATGGCAAACTTATATTATACAACAGGGTTTCAATTTATTGTCTGCTACTCCGTGCCGAGGATGGGTGTTTGAACATGGTCAAAACCAGGTGAGAGCTGGTTAAGGAAAATAGCTGGGAATATTAAAGGATTTTTCTGGCAGCTTTCCTTTCTGCTGTACATAAACAATTTCTGTATGTGATGGTTATACTGCACATGTGATTGTTGCCTATAGCTCCAGCAGTGTCCTTGTGGTGCCTTTAATCCTGCTCCTCTGTACTGTGAGATCTTTTCATTTGCTCAGCACAGAAGATGTGGAACCTTTTCATTTGCGCTCTCACAGAAAAAGTTTTTAAAAGCGTTAAGACTCCACTTTGTATACTTGATTTTAAGTGATGGCCCAACGCCAAGAACATGCTGTTGAGTAGAATCTAACGGAGAGAAATTAAGCCTGTGTGGCAAACTCTCTCTGCTAATTGTAGAAGTGTAGTTTTGAAAAAGTTTCTACTTTTATTCATTATTTTGATATGCCACATTGATATGTAAAAATGTCTGGATTTACTCACTCTATGAAGAATCAAGATGTTATATTATATATTTTTATGCTTTGTACGTCTTTATTGCATTTATTTCCACAATAGTCGTGCTCTATCATTGTCACATCAGTTTGGAACATCAAGACACTTGAGAGTGGTTCCTTCCTGCACAGATCTAGAATCAGGAACTCTGCTGTAGGACAGAGAAGCTCTGAAAAGTGGATTCATTTAAATTGTAAAAAGTGATTCACCTCAAATATAGGCATTTTTTCAAAAAAGTTGATAATGTATATTTTTTATTTCATCTCAAGTGTAGGATGTAAGTATCACTGGATGATGTTCCTGGAGCATCAAAAGTTCTTCAGTCCAAGACAGTTTACTTTTGTTATGCTTTCCTTAAAATTAAGTTACTGTCAAGAGAAGGGAGTCACCTCTTTGCTAGTGATTCAGTATTTTCATACATATTTTTCAGCATAATTAGATAGCGTTATGGATCTTTTATACCTGCAGAGAGTACAAGTAAGCCAAGCTAGTTAATCTAAGCAGTAGGTTTTAATATAAATATTTAAAATAGAATGTGACCATACCAATAACCTGTGGTACTTACAAGAGTTTTGTTGAAATCTATATAAAAAGTCAGTAGTGGAGATACTTAAACTGTGCCCTGAACTTGCCTTAGGGAGTGCCCAAGGAACAAGCTGGTTTAACAGCTAGTTTGAAACAAGTAGTTTCTGAATCAAATTTCATATATTGTTTTCTCGTGTTAAGTAATCCTGTTATCTGGTGGAATTCTCAAATGGTTTGTGCTTTGGAATGGTTCAGTGCTCCAACAGAAACTTTGACAGAAAAGGACACAGGAACTTGGATTTTCAAAATTAATGAGATCACTGAGCTCTGCCAGGATAAGGGCGCAAGAGGAAATGAGTTGAGATATGATTGCTGGGATAGTTTTTTTCCAAAGACTTTACTGCTATTACTAAATCTTGTTACTTTTTTCTATGAAGCAGCAAGAGAAGAAATAGAAATGAAACCAGAATATTATGCAAACTTACAAGTCATGGATATTTTCCCAGATGACGTTGTCTTGTTTCCAGCCTGTAGTGAGATATGAAGTACGTAGTTATCATTTGAGATTCAAATTTTAGAATTTCCACTCTAATACAAGCTCAAATATGTATTTTTATAACTGTGCGTAATCCATCTCTGCTTACTGTCTTTTCAGTATTTAATCACCTAGACCATAAGACAGATGTACAAAATCCATATTACTTAGTCCTGCCTTTCCTGCAAACAAGCGCAAAATAATTGTTACAAATAAAAATAAAATTATGTTTTTGCTAATGAGCTTGCTACTCAGTCTTGTGAGTGACATCAAAGATTTATAATAGGGTCGATGCACATCTGTGGTACTTATCACAGCATTTTTACTTGTCCTGTATTCTTCTCATATTATTTTTATGTGTTTTTCTGCTATAGTCAATTCAATTTCTCAGTAGAAAACATGCATGAAGCACCACCGATTTCCTTTATATCTACTTAAAAATCAACTGGAAAACTCAATTTTCAAGTCAGATTTTTCAATTGGAAACAGATGAGAACAATAAATGCCTTTTAAAATGCTTTTATTTACAGAGATACAACACATCAAAAGGGAGTACTTTCACATGCAAATAGTACATTTGGCTTCGTTTTTTTTCAACCAAGCACGTGCAACAGGGTAGGTTTTATCTGTGGCCATGGTAGTACCAGAGATGGGTTGAAATGCACGTTGAGAAAATGAAAATTCTCAAAGGACAAATACAGAGAAACTGTGTAGCTTTCTTTGCCTTTTCTTGTAAATGAGAGTATGTCCTTTCGTGTTGCCTGAAAAAAGTGCTTTTACCCTGACTGTAAAATTATGGGAAGATTTGAGATAATGAGTTGATTGTAGGAGTAGGTGTCGTGGTTTATAACCCCAGAGTGTTTTTTTGGTTTGTTTTCTTTTCTTTTTTTTTAACCTGCTGTTCTTCTTGTATATTAGGGATTCGCATAAGTGCAGTTTTCCACTGTGCTCTGATCCATCTGACAGCAGGAGAGGAATCTCCAGCGTCTTCGATAGGCTGCCTCTGGGTCTATCACTGGCCTATGTTGTCTAAGCACACAAGACTAAGCAATGATTTGTGCTATGTATGTGTTCTTCGACACCTCAGCTACAAGTCATTTGACCGTGTTTACAACCCTCTTCACCAATATTTTTCCACAAACACCCTCTGCTCAATTGAATCTGGGCACCTGTTCAACTTTTGCTAACCTGAGCAGCAGCCCCTAAACCTCTCCACATGCTGTTTACTCAAGTCTTAAATTACACTATGGAGAAACCCAAGGAACATGAAAAGTACAGAAAAAACTTAAGTTGAGATTTATGCTTCGCTGGTGCTTAATAAAGGAAAACTCCAGGGATTGTGCTGTTCTGAGAGCTTGGGGTTGGGATTTTGCCTATTCATTCATTAATTTCACATCAAATGCTCATAGCAGTGCATTTTGTATCTTAACTACGGCATAAATTATGAGCTTTGGAGCCTCATTAATTCCAAATGAGAAAATATCAAACAAACTTCAGCTGCTGTTTATGTAATTTGAATGATTGGATCACATTCTTTTTGCTTTTAAGGCCACAACCAAAGCATAGCAGATACTGTCCTGTGTCGCTCAGCTCTATCAGCAAGCTTTCATTTCTGTTGATGTCTTATTGCTGAGGTCAAGCAGCCTTTAAGAAATTATTTCTACGCCTCCCTTTTATCAGAAAGAGTGGCTGCTACAACATTGCAAATTGAAAAAGGGTTGTTTCTAAAAGCACGTGTGAAGTTCAGATTTAAATCTTTGGGAAATTTCTGCAAAAGAGGAGAAAAAAGAAGAGGTCAGAAATTTGGAATCAATTCAGTAGCAAGTAGTCGAAGTGGAAAAAGCTACATGAGTTAACTTCATGATCATGCTTGAGTCTCTGTGATTAAAAGTATGCAGCCACCAAAGAGCAATGTAAAAAGTGTAAGGATCAAGTTAAAGAAGAAACATATTCTTAGCAGAAGCACAGAGAAGTTGCTTCATGTGATTTGTCACTATAAGTAGCTCACAAACATTCTTGAAAGATTGAAAAAGAATTGCTGCTACTATT
>VZRU01009331.1:817881-901407 GCA_013398155.1 Pedionomus torquatus
ATGCAGCCTTGGAGAGAACTTGGTGAATGTGTTCAGTGAAAGCCCTGTTTCAGTGAAGTATGTATGTGGTTGGAAAATTCAGTTTAGAATGGGTAAAGCTTTACATAAGGCATTGGAAAACATCTGTGTGTCTGAATGCATATTTTTATTCAGAGGATGCTGCAAAACACCAGGTGAATATACTCAGAAAGGAGCTTTCGGAGAAAGCTCTTTGCGATTATGACTCTGGGTACTGTCATGATTAACACAGTTCTGGGGGGAGGTACATAGACACATGCAGTTTCACAGTGTTTAAGTCTGGAACTGATAAAGAAAAATCCTATTAATTTTCAGAGTCAGAGTAACCCTATTAATTATATAAGCACTAATCCAATTAGTTTAGAAGTCCTCAAGACATTCAACCAACATTTTCACCAACCTCTATAACATTGCCATTAGAGACTAGTAGTGCTCCATTTTAGCTTCCCAAGAGTGAGACAATTAGTACAGTTATGATAGTGCTCTATACATTATATTCCACAAAACTGAAAGTGCTTGTATTAGTTTGCTGTCCATTACCATTTGTTTACTATTTATCCTGACCTGTTCTGTCTTGTTAGTCCCCATGCTACAGTGATAATGGGTCACTGCACTATGACCATGTACTCTATCATGACAACCCACAGATTCTTTTGATTCACCAGCTTCTCTCCAATCTTAACTTACCTCAGGCTTAACAAGAGCTAAGCAGAGCAATAATTAGTAGAACTACATGGTGCCACTTCTATTTGAGATCACCAATCAAAGGCATAGTATGGGAGAAGGAGGGTAAAATAGGATTGAGTCTCTGAGCTGACTTTTGCTGTCAGACCTTCCAGCCACTTAGTCAAGTAGCAAGGAGAAGCAAACCTCCCACATGTGCCTTTTTGATAGCAAGACTTCTGGAGCTTTAGAGTTCAATGTAGTGTTACAATTCTTGTGGTTATAATGCTTTGGGTTGCCTTAGTGATTCTTCACAGTGTCATGTAGGTGTTCAGCTGTCTTTGAGCTGGCGTGGGGAATACTGGGGCCATGTTGCACAGAATCAGAGGACCACAGAATCAATTTGGTTGGAAAAGACCCTTAGGATCATCACCCATTAACCCAATACTGCCAGATCGCATCAAAGAATAGTTAGAGAGCCCTGTATGTCTGTCCTATAGCTGCTTACCTAAGTCAGCCAGTGTGGATGCATCTGCGAGCATCTGTTAGTAATTTAATTTTCAACTTGTTCCTTTCACAGACCCTTTTTGCCTTCCAGCATGCCAGGTAGTTGTGGGTGGCTCTTGTGTTTGATTTGACTGATGATATTCTTAGCATGCCTCTATGACTAGTCCAGATGAATATTTTTCTACTTTTTAAAGTTCTGTTTAATTTTTAGATGGTTTGGCTGAATTCAAGTGTGGAAATAAGATTTAGAGGAAGGTGATAATTGCTTTGGTGTATAGTAAAACAAAGCAGATTTTCTCTAACATTTCCTCGCTTCTCTTGAATTGAGCAAGACTGCTCTTGCTTGTTTGGCCATATCTGTCTCAGCTTATATGTGCTGTAACAGCTGAAGCTATTATGTGTGTTATTTATGTTCTCAGATGCTTCTTCCTGAGGGTAACCCTCCTATGAGTGACCTGTGATTGTGTCTGAGAATTATGTCATTTTTTGACAAGTTGAACATGTCCAGTGAGTCCTGCCTGTATAAGTGGCTTCACTCTCCTGTGTCCACATGCTGTGATTCTTCTGATTGCACTTTCTCTGAGGTTATTATTTATGCTTTTATTAGTCATGGGTACTCCTGAGCTACACAAGAAATCTTTTAACTTTAATTTCAATTGCTTTGATACAGATAGATAGATACTTCTATAATGTCAACCATTTAGAGATCCAATGTCAATTTAACATGTCCCTTTTCCTTGTCTCTTTCCCCTTGGAGGGGCACACAATGGAAAAGCAACTTTTGGAGCAACAATTTTAGTTCTTGGTCTGACATATCAGTATTCATATGAGGTTGAACAGATGTTTACATTAACTTTTAATTGAATTTATAACAGGCTACCACATGTTGCATACATTAGTAATAAGCATTAACCAAAATAAAAGAAAACATTATACATGTGCCCTAAGCAGCAGCGTGACATGAGGAAAAGATCCCTCAACAGCTGAAATTACTACTACCAATGGGATGAGAGATGCAAACCAGCTGTGGCTGTTTGTCCTTTTTTTCCTTACTTTTCCATATAGGACAGGGATTTGGCCTCTTAAAGTTGAGTTCAAGGCTTGCTTAGGACCATTATAGGAACTCTCAAGCCTTGGCAAACTGAAAAATAATCACAATAAGTCTCTGTGTATTTTGGAACTCTCAGTACAGAATAAACCTCTCTACAGACAGGGCTGGATCTGAAGCCTGTTGAAGTTATCTGAAAGTTTTCTACTGGCATTGCTACCTTGCAGGTGGGGCCTCATCAGAGAAATATTTTCAGTCATTCAAGAGACACACAGACTACTACAGATGAGGAAAATATGACAGAGGATGCCATGGTGCTAATAGCGATGGGAAGAACTAATTTTAGTGTCCCCTTTTACTGTAGTGGGGATAGTTTCAAACAGTTTTGGATAGTTTTCACAGTTTTGCTATGTTTCCAGTATGTCCCATGTAAAATTCCTGCCTGTTTGAAGCAATTCCTCATCTCCTGACTCTTTTTATTTCATACTATACACATAAATTGCCAGCAGGTCTCTAGAAGATAGCGTTAAGCTTTTCTTGTTTCCTCTGTCTGGGTTGGAATGCTGTCTGTAAGCTCACTGCCTATGGGTTGTTTTGCTTAAACCAACTTTAGGCTTAGCATTTAATAGGCCAAGGCCATCGGTGTATCCAGCATCCCAAAATCTGTTCAATATCAGTTCAAATTGCACATCCCGCTGTTTCTGCTTGTTGTGATTTCAGCTGGGATGGAGTTAAATTTTCACTTGCACCTGGTGTAAGGGTGTGTTTTGCATTTGGGGTGTGAATAGTGTGATAGTTTGATTGTTTGGTTGTTGCTAAGTACTGAAGGCTTTTTCTGTTCCTTATACCACTCTACTAACACTGGCTGGGAGTTAACAAGAACCTGGGAGGAGATACAGATGGGACAGCTGACCCCAACTGTCCAAAGGTATATTCCATACTAGGTGATGTCATCCTCTGTAGATAAAGCTGGGGGAAGAAGGGCGTGGGAGGCTGTTTGGGTTTAAGGTGTTTTATTTTCCCAAATAGTCAATATGTGTATGGAGCCCTGCTTTCCTGGGGATGGCTGAACCCTGCCTGCTGATCGGAAGCACTGCATGTATTCTTTGTTTTGTTTTGTTTGCAGGTGCAGCTTTTGATTTACCTATTAAACTGCCTTTATCTTAACCCATGAGTTTTTCCTTACTTTTACTCTCCTGATTCTTTCCCTCGTCTGAACTGAGGAGAGTGAATGAGGGGCTGTATGGATCTAGCTTCCAGCTGGGGTTAAGCCTCAACACCACTTTTGTCATATATCTAGAAGAGGATTTACCGATAGTCCTTTTTCTTGAAAATAGGACTGTTTTCAAATAAGATTCTGAATGAGCATAACCAAATCCTAATGTCAGACCATGAAATGCGATTATAAATGAAAATGTCAGAACCCTGCAACTTCTTGTCTATGCTTATTAATGTTGTGGGTGCTCATAGTGTCCTCAGAATGATATCTGTCCTGCTATTTTAAAGTAGAAAAATGTATCATATCAATAAAAGCAGTGCTCTTATTTTATCTAATATATTAATTTACCTGTGTTATCATAGTAATTTCTGTCATTTATCAATATGATCTCTCCTCTTCTTTGTCACTTTTGAAGGCTGAAAATGATTGTTAGTGATCCAGCTAGTGTGAAGGCAAGGAACAGCTGGTAATAAGAAAATTATCAGAATTATTGGGCTGTCCACAGCACCCATAAGACCTGTTTACCAGAATGATAGCTGTTTATGAGGAAATTCTGAGTAATACTTCATCCTTTTGTCAGCTGTGTATTATCTATCTACAGGAAGGCATAAATACCTATCCTGTTGGTAGAAAACCTTAAGAAGAGATTATGTTCAGAAATAAGTAGGGTGGTGGTGTTTTATAATGGAGGTAATTCTAGGAACTATGAATTACCCTTTTATCTCAGCGAATTGTTAAATCTCATATTTCAGTATCACATGCTGAGCACTAAAGCAGTAACTCAAGCGTGCTAGAAAATGATGAAAATTCTTCCCCCACCAAATTTATTTGTGTTCCAGTTGCTTAGTTTTCTTCTCTATTTTGTTTGAGTTACCTTTATGTAAGAACAGCCAAATTCATGTTTACTGAAGAAGTCTGTGCCCAAGTTATGAATCATTATGTTAATTACAATAATTATATTAATTGCAATAAATTCAATGAATTCACTAGCAATAAATTTAAAACACATAATCTTTAACATTAGATATGCTCAACAGTATCTGATGGATTCTATGATTATTGATGTGTGCCTGACTGTTCAGTTTCACAACATCTTTTTCGCTTTGAGAAACTTAAGTACTCAATGAATATTTTACAGTCTGTCATATATTTTTGTCGTTACAAAGAATCACATAAAGTAGAACCTCAAAATCAAACACTTTGTTCCAGGTCTGGTGTTTGCTGATGCTAATTTTAAAAATAGCCTTTCCTGCATATAAATGAGTATGCTGTTCCCTCTGTATTTCCCCAATAAAAGGATGTGATGTCCATGGGAGATATCTCTTTTGAACATTTTTTACAAAAAAAACCAAAAGAACATTCCTGCAAAATGCTCATAAAGAATTAGCCAATGATTAAGGAGAATGACAGATGATTAATAATAGTTGAGAATACTATTCATATTTTGGAAATTGATGTACCTATGTAAAAGGTACATACGTTTCTTTGCCATTCTAATCTTCTGTTTGGAAATATATGATTATGTATTATGGTCTTGCTGTAACAGATATTACATCTTAACATTTTTACTTAGTGGAATAAGATGTGATTTACTGAAACCAGGGATCTAGTACTTATGAATGATATAGATATATACTTATGAATGATACATATGAATGTTGCTCTGATTTGAAGTAATTCTCTGACATCAGCTGAAAAATTCCCTAATTTCGGCATTAGGCTCTGAGACAAGAAGTTAGTAAACTTCATGGAACTACTTGTGCTCAAACGGGAATATCTTGAAGTGTATGGTTTGGTAGGTCATGAGTTAGACACCAGGATGAAGCTCTATTAACGTTATTTTTGGTTATCTTCCATTCTGGAAAAAAACTTCCCATGATGAACTTGCTAAAAAGAATGTGACATAGTTAGTGCTGCCTTGGGAGAAGCAAGTTATTGGCTTGAAATTCCTTTGAAGTGTTAATGCTTTTTTTGTTCCATTTAAAAAAAAAAAAAGAAAAAAAAAAAGAGTACAGCAGAAATTCTCTTCATTTTAAATTGACTTTTATATTTTTAATTTTCTCAATAGACCCTCCTTGCTATAAAACAGTTGTTCTTAAATACTTGAATATATATTTGTTCATTTTGTGAGGATTTAATAAATATAAAAATCCCTGTAACAGGAGGGTTTTGTGAAATACAGCAAAGTATTTATTTCTCTGTCATTGTTTCTGTTGTAAGCTCTGCAGAATATATTTTAATTGGTCTCTGCAGCTTATGTAATGATTTTACTCTATTTCCTGTTACTTACATTACCCATATAATTTTTTTGTGAAGTTCTTGCATAATACTGTCAGTCAGATCTTTTAGAAATGTTACTTCTTCAAGTTCTATTGAAGTGCAAAGATTTTATTTCTGTTTTCCAAGTTTTTAAAAAAACAGGATCTACTGATTTTCTTGCAATCCTCTGATGTGTTGCAAAGAAACAAGATGAAATAAAAATCTGCAAAGTGAGTTTTCATTCAAGGAAACACAAGTTTAAATAGATTCCCTTCACTTCTGTTTTTAATAAGTTTGCATATAAAAGTGGAAAGACAACAAAAAATGCAAAGTTGTTTATTCAATTAATAACAATCTGTATATGAAACATGGAAGACCAAGAAAATGGACAGCATTTTATGGAATTTGAATCAGCATCTGGAGAAATCATACTGTGTAATGAGATACTTTGGGTAATTTTCTGGTTCTTGGTCTTACACTGTACAACTATTTGCTTAATAATTATACATACGTACAATGTAATCATATTACTTATCTCTTCTAGAGATGAAGTAATTCAGCTGTGTTTCTGTGGCTTCTAATTATACCACTAGAATTAGAATTTAGATATGAGAGCTGATGGCTGGAAAGAATACTTATGTAGCACCAGTAGAACAAACAGTAGGAAAAATTAAATTACTTGCAGTTTTCAATAATGCCCTGCTATGGCTAGGCTCTGTTTCCCAAGCTTCTTATTTTTAATTAAAAAAGATAAATCAACATCATTATATTTCATTATTTGTCTTTTCAAGCAAAACAAAGCTGCTTGAGGGTAGGCAGGCTCTACAGAGGGATCTGGAGAGGCTGGATCAAAGGGCTGAGGCCAATGGGATGAGGTTCAACAAGACTGAGTGCTGCGTCCTGCACTTGTGTCACAACTACCCTATGCAGTGCTACAGGCTTGGGGACAAGTGGCTGCAGATCTGCCTGGTAGAAAAGTTATTGAGTGTTGATTGATAGCTGGTTGAATATGAGCCATCAGTGTGCCCAGGTGGCCAAGAAGACCAACAGCATCTGTGGCTGACGGAGCTGGGGTTGTCAGCCTCCAGGGTTGGAGCTGCCTGGAGAAAAGGAGGCTGAGGGCAGACCTTGTCATGCTCTACAACTACCTGAAATGAAGTTGTAGTGGTAGCAGGTGGTAGGACAAGAGGAAATGACCTCCAGTTGTGCTGGGGGAGGTTTAGATTGGATATTAGGAAAAAATTTCTTCACCCAAAAGGGTTATCGAGCATTGTAAGAGGCTGCTGAGGGATGTGGTTTAGTATTAACTTGATAGTGGTAGGTTAATGGTTGGACTTGGTGATCTTAAAGATTTCTTCCAACCATAATGATTTTATGATTCTTTGAATAGAATTATTCTTGTTATATGATTAACTGAAGGCTGAAAATGACAAGCGGTTTCAGAGAACGGAAGAAGTTACAGTTCATCAGAGGGAATGATAGGAGACAGGAAAAAGGTCTGATGTTTGTATTAGAAAGAAGAGTTCCTGGACATAGAAAAGGAACTCAGATGAGAGGTAGGCCCCATATGTAGCACACTGGTGAATTCAGGAAAGTTTAGAAAATAGATGGAACTGTTCAATCAGTGAAAGCAATTTGTTATTGTTCATTTTATTGGTTCATTCTGAAGCTTTTTCTTTCTGCTGATATTTCAGTTGAGGTAATTTCTCCTTACACTCTACAAGGAAAGATGACTTGAGTTTCTGGGAACTCCTTTTTTGGTGATGATGTAGATGCCTTGACTAACCACCAAGGGCACAGCAACTGCTAGCACTTTTTGTCATCTTGTTAAATGTAGATGGGTGAAAAGGAAAAGGGAACTTTGTTCCTAGAATTGTGGTTTGTTTGGGTTTTTTTTTGTTTGTTTGGTTGTTTGGGTTTTTTTATGTTTTCTCCTTTCTGTGCAATGAAAGATGGTAAGAAACCTTGATGGATCTGAGGATCTGAAAGAATAGGTCTGAGCTGAAGGACTGCAGACAGTTAGGATCTGGCTAAGAAGCAGCGCAGATTTGTCTGGACTTGACTGCTTCAGATACCACTGAGAGCTAATGTCCTGTCTAGGATGTATAGGGTATATATATGTCATGTTACATGTTGTATTACGTAGGTGAATAAGAAAGTTAAATTACTCTAGAAATGTAATTATAGGGTGATTTTCTAGGACACATTGCAGAAAGAAGTGAGTGCACCCAGTGCAAAGAAAAGGAGATGCATATTATTGCAATGATTGAATTCATTTTCTGGTGAATAGAAATGTCAAAAAGC
Source organism: Pedionomus torquatus (assembly GCA_013398155.1). Classification (NCBI taxonomy): domain Eukaryota; kingdom Metazoa; phylum Chordata; class Aves; order Charadriiformes; family Pedionomidae; genus Pedionomus; species Pedionomus torquatus. The sequence continues at coordinate 825,900 of VZRU01009331.1, forward strand.
CCACCCCAAACCAAACTACCAGAGTGCAAGGGAACAGATCTTTGGGTCCCTTGAGACATAAGAATTACCATGTCAGTGATGTGCAAGTGTGAAAGGAACAAGTTCACTCATAGGATTAATGCCATGTTCCTATTCCATCTGAGTTCCTGTTTCAAAAAGCAGCTGTGTTCCTTTGCTCAGGAGTCTTCCTTGAATTGGTCTTTCCCCTGAAAAAAGCTGCCAAAGTCAGTTATGTCAAAGAAATTACATATTTATTTTTAACATAGTTTAGAAGCACGATTGCCCTACATAATAGACATAATGATTCCTCCAAGCACTTAGCAAGGTTAGTTTAACTACTAGATGAAATAAAAGCCTGTCTGACCAATTTGTATTTTTCAAGTCTGAATGGTGGAGTTGTATTTGTCCAGATGAATTTCTTGAGTTAAAATTACTGTTGAGTACTCATTTTGTGTCCCACATGGTCCTGTCTGTTGCTTTCAGGGCAAATTTAAATATTTTCTGTTTATGAAATGCTGATCTTCTATTTCATTACAGATTCATTAACCCACTGTGTTTACTGATTTAGCAGCAGCAAGGGAGTCGCTTTCAGTGCTGAGGCAGTGATTTTTTTTTTTTTTTTAAGTCTTTCAGCTATTGCTAAATGACCATTGGGTATAACGTTGTCCACATCTGCATATGCTGTGCAATTCCACAGTACACTAGCTATGTTCTTCACATTATGTTAGTGCTCCATCCCATACGGTTCAAATTCAGCCTGTGTTGGCATTGAAAGCTCAGCTCGAGTCTTGTGGAACTTATCACCGTGCATTCAGTCAACGCATTTAAGTAAAAGGGTTTCAAAATTCATTCTTGATAGTAGGATTCAGAACAAGAAGGAAAAGCAGATACTGAGGAAGCTCATGTATCTCTGTATTGTCTGTTGTCTGAGGAGGGTGGACAGGCAGAAGGCTCAATGTACCCTTATTTTAAATTGCATATGTTTAGGGCTCATGTTATTTACAGTGGCATCTGAAGCACTAGATAGCAATAACAGAGAATTCCCACGGTATTATGTGCAATGGGGATATTTTATAGATTTTTTTCTTTTTTTTTTTTTTTTTTTTTTTTTTTTTTTTTGTGGCAATGCACCTTTCAGTTCATTCTGTTGCACCAAGGCTGTGCCCAAGGTTAGATATGCCCTGACAATAAAGAATAGCTCTTGTGTTGGTGAAATGCCACACGTTTGTCACGCATTGAGTTACTGGTGCATTTGTGTCTTAAAAGCGATTAACATTCCAACACAATTTTTTATTTTTTTATTACTTTTGCAAATTTAAAACACCTATGGTTTAGTTTCTATTTGCATTATCTACGTGTGGGTTTCAGAACAATGTGGAATTTTTCTTGAGTCTGAAACTGCCGCTTGTGGACAAGATAGATATTTTAATATCTGTTATTATAAAATTCATAATATAGCTGCCCTATTACATAATATAAAATTAATTTCATATGTCTTTTTAAAAGTACATAGTAATATTTAATTATGCACAGCACAGAAACTTCTTGATTCTAATCCATTTCTGATAGCTGGTTGATCCACAGTACTTATCTTTTCTTATAATGAATTGAATAATCATCTATTTAGAAATTTACTTCCTGTAGTTGGAGGGAAGAAGTGATAGACTTTACTATGCAGTAGTCCAAAAAATTTTGATTAAAATTATTATCTAGATATGCCCATTATTTTCTGACTTGACAGTTATTAACCTCTGTGCAGATATACAGATGGTCCATAATAATATGTTTTTGCTTTAAAAAATAAATCTGTTCAGCCTAGCAGTGGTTTTGATGGGTTTCTTTCCCACGTGTAAAAACAAAGCCAAAGAAAGACTGGGATGATGGATTAGGTTGTAGTCAACCTTATCAGCAAAGGAAGAGTTCTATAAATCCCTCACATAGTACTGTTTTACAAGATCAGTTGTCCAGAGTCCACTATTGGACTTTGGGATCCAATAATAGTAATAAAATGGCATTCAGTGTCCACAGATTACTGAGCACAAAGTCCTGTACAGTCAGTGGGAGCAGCTGGAAGAGCTGGAGTTCTTGCTGTACCCAGTAGTGGATCTGATCCTTGTTCTTCTTCTTTCCCGCTTTTGCAACACTGTGACATAAGTGCTCCTTTGGAAACTTGCGTTACTAACTGTAGAATAAGAGTGCAGCCTCTACTGTTGTGGTACCTGAAAAGAATAATCTTAAGTGTCGCTAGCACTGCTTCTGGGACATTCCCACTAACCATCCCAGGGATGCTGAGATGCATTGGGGTATTTCAGACAAGGCCACCACGTGTGCCCTCATTGATACGGAAAAAGAAGCCCAACAACCGTGACATGCTCCTTTTGCTGTCCTCCTGCTGTGGACAGAAGGGTAAGCCAGGTTGTGACTAAGCCAGTTAAACTCCATTTGCCTGAACAAGTGTAACAGATGTAGGAGAGTCTTGTTCTACCGCCTCAGCTGTAAGGTCAAGTAGCTTCCAGAAATACTTTCGGACCAAGAACTTGCTGGAGTTCATGGCCATATCAAGTAGGATACATGCATTTAATTTGCCAACTTCCATTTCCTTCTGCTCTTCCCTTCTTGTGACCAAAGCAGCAATCTGTCCTGGCGCTCTGATCTCCCAAAAACTACTGAGGGTTTTTACTCCACTGTTTCCATTTGGTAATTGGTCTGATTTTGGCTGAACATCATAGTTCAGTTCACTGCATTTATTGAGTAGTCTGATAACTATTTTTCAAGGGTTTGTTTTCCTTCCAAAGAGAAAAGCTGTTCTCATTTGATCATGACACTCAAGCTGGTGAAAATTGCTGGATTCACTACTGTTTGGACCAGCTGAAGCTATGACTCAGTACTTGCACTTTTAAATGCTGTTGAGAAATACAGTTCATTTATAGCACAACACAGAATGTCCATAAAGGATAATTATCAAAATGTAGTATTCTTTTATCCTTCAGCTGTATTGCTGATATGAAATGTGTGAAAAATATTATCATTTTAAATCATATTTTACATAGAGAGTTATCTGATTACCACCAAAAGTCTTTGCAGCAGTTTTTAATTTAGCCTTATGCATTTTTAACATGACAGCTGGAGCACAGCACGCATATGGCATACTAATAGAGAAAGAGGCTAATAGTCAGTTCTGTCTATCTCTTCTTGCAAAGAAAAGGAACAGGAAATAAGCAAAAATGTTTAAATTGCATGCCACTGGATAAAGGCACCAGACGCTGCATGGCAAGCCGAAGCAGTGTTCAGAGATTACTTCATTATTCAGTCTCCGGTTTGCTTTTCAGACACTAGCTGGCTTTTTTGTTTGTTTTCAATTAATGTACTGTGGTGTACGTTTGAGAGATATATCATTTATCTATCAAATGGAAAGTTGTGCTGGAAATGCTGTTCCCTGTAAACTCTATTTTCAATTGCTCCTCGCTTTGCAAACAAGAAGTCCTCTTGAGTTGAAATTTCCTCTATTTGATCATGACATTTTGGTGCTTGTTTATTTCTGCAGAACTGGGTTTCCTATTCAGCCTTTCTGAAGCTAGTGTTTAAAAACAAACATGCACTAAGTGATTAAGAACATGAAAACAAGTGTTCCATTTTGTTATTCAGTTAGAATCGAAAAAAGGGAAACAATGTGGACGTCGCTATTCTTAGTGAAAATAAGCTCACAAGCCTTAAAATACTACGTATTCCTCTCCTCCATTCTTTCATGATATTCTCTGAGCGATTTTCCTGGTAGATTTCTTTTTCCAACTAAATTTTTCAACGTATGGAGTTTATAAGCGATCGCCCTCTTGGTATAATTTGTGCAGCTATTCCGATGAACAGACTGGATTCAAAATGAGCTCTCAAAACTCCATTCCCTCAAAGGTTATTGAACGTCAAGGCCAGGTTAAAGATAACACTGTAACCAGTCTAAAACAGCTTCTTATTTTTCTTCCCTTTTTCAAGGAAAAAAGAAAACCTAATATAAAATGTAAACAAAAAGCTTAAGGAATCTCAGTCAAGAAAGAATTTTAACTTGGGTAGTGCAGGGTTGAGTTTAATAAATACTAACTTTCAATTACAGTCTAAATTTAACATTAATTTTCCTCTTAATTTTCATTGTATCAAATAAAGGAGTGATTTGCAAAAACTGGTTTTTTTTTTTCCAAATTTTACATGGCTATAGCTCTGAGAATCACAAATGCTTCCTTGACTTGTGATTTCCTCCAAATTCACTGGTTTTCTACTGTGTTGCAGCTCTGCATTCGTTTGGCCTGTGTTAGTCTTCTCTTGGGCAACTGGGTCCATTTGACCCCATGCACTGGAAATGCACTGGAAATGTTCCTGTCTTTAGTACTACCAAGCTGGCCAGCTTTTGACAAGTTTCTTCTTCTTTCTTACTAGAAATAATGATCCTGAACTATATTTGTAAAGTGCCTTTGAAGTGAATGACCTCTAAATCAACACTTGATAGTTTAGCACATGAGGAATTCAGGCAGAGGTGGAATACGTTAAACACCTATTGACATTCTGGAGCAGTTTGCATTCTGACCTTTTGTGACAGAATGAGTTCAGCCAGCAAACAAGAGAACATCAGAATCTGCTGTAGAAATTGACTGCAATTATGAGACTAGAAAAGGAAACAAATGCCTTAGGGCTGTATTTTTAGATTGCAGGATGGTGGGCAGATTATGGGTATAGTACTTAATAGTGAGGTGACGTGCAAGTACACTTCTAAGAGGTCGTGCCTTCCTGAGTTGGGACTGGTTTGGTTTGTAATGATGGCAAAGTCTCTCACCTGAAGTGGTTTCCATATTGTGATGGGAGGCATTGCCTGTGTAATGTTCCTGGAGTACAGAAATCCAAAACATGGTATTTCTGGAAATTGGATTTTGCTTGACATACTTGAGAAGCTGTTAAATACCAGTCATGATAATTTCTAATTTGATTTCTTAATTGACTCTGAGTCACGTCTTTTGAACTCGATCTTCAGCTTGTGCCAGTTGTTTGCTGCTGTAAAGCCACTCAATCTGAATCACCTTGTTTTGTGCCTCGCAACATGTCTCTTTAAATAGATATTGCCACATCTGATGTACTCGTGCTCCTGGTAATTGAGAATTTCAACAAAAAAAACAGTGGGGATTTGCTGAAAAGAATTGCATAAACACCCAGAATCTCCATTTGGTTTCTGTTCTCCATATTCTTTGGCCCTTCTCTAAGCCCTGGAGAAACTCAGTGAATTTGTATCAGGCCTTTGATTGTCCTGTTTCAAGACGGATGATGCAGCCACTTTTCTTGTCAATTGCTGTTCTTGGGAAATCAGAAAACTAAGTGAATGTTCTTTTCTAACTTCAGTGCCCCTTTTATTTGATATGTATTCTGAGGAGAAAAAGAGAAAAAGCCTTATAAGAACCGTGGAGAAATTTATGAGATGAATGTTGCATCCTTCACAATTTTTCAAGTGCTTTTTATCTTGGTGGTGGTTTAGCAATGTAATAGAAAATGATAGGGCTCTGACAGCAATTCTGTAAGAATTTTTGTATCAGACAATGAGAATTGTGTCCTCTTTGATTTAGTTGATACTTGTGCAGTAGGTTAAGGCCTGCTAGAAGGGTTTTTCTGCCAAAGCTTGGTATTGTAGGACAGCTTTGGGTTACTCTTGACTGGGAGCTGCCCTGAAGGACAGTTCCATCATGAGTGCAGCTGCAGTGCCACAGAACTTCAGATAAAGAGAATTTTTTCACTAAAACAGCTTGGGCGTGCAGAAAAGATCCTGTAAGAACAAGATGCACATACGCAAAATGATCCCTCATCTCCTTAACTTGTGTGAAGTTTGCTTTGCACAGTATTCCTCAAGGATGTGAAAGGCAGACCATGGCATGGTATCTTCAGTTCCCAGACAGAACTGTCATCTCCAGCAGTCATTGCAGTGTAGCAACCTCAAACTCATTCACACAGGCAGTAGACACATGCAGGCTTTTACAGTCTTTTGAATTTTTAAACAATATTGGTTTAATGTAATCAGCTAAAACAAATCCACAGTGCTACCCTAGTGATATGAACAATATCTGAAATCCAGAAATAGATTATGTTCAGAATAGCTGAAATATTTTACTTTCCTCATTGGCTTTGAATGATGTTATATTTATAGAATTAATCTCTGAAGAAGTGAGGGCTCTGGTGTTTCTTTTCTTCCTTATTTTTTTTTTCTTCCTTAATAATTTCTGTTTCAGAATAATAAGAAGTCTCTGCAGGCAATATACTTCTGGAGGATTATTTCACTGATCACGTGGTTGTATGTACTTGACCTTCAGTCCCATGTGACAACATACCTGAAGAATAGACTTAATCCTCTAAAAATGCGCTATTTGTTGTGTCTAATGCTTTGAATATCTCATGCCTCCCTGCCTTGCATATCATAAGAAGATCGTATGCAGGCTAGGATGAACGCGTTTAACTCTTATTTTGCAGAATGACAACAAAATACCTACCCCCTACTGCAGTGATCTTTTTGATTCAGCGCAGCAGTCATTTTATGGCGTAAACGTAAACTGAAGGTAGGATAATGTAAGGAACAGAATTCTTGAAGACAGAGGAAAATCTCCCTGTTGCTGCTTGGTGTGGTCCCAGAGGAACCCATCGGCACCCAAAGGCAGTTCCTTTCCCTGCACACGGGGAAATCCTACTGACTTTGTACAGATCAGTCTGCCTCCTGGGCAAGAGCTTTGAGTGCAGGTTCAGCCGGGGTGGGAAATCGTGGAGTAATGTTGGGGTTGGGAGGCAAATGGCAGTGGAGATTTTCTAACTAGAAAGTTTGCGTAGTAGATTCTTATTCACAAGGTCATTTTGTCTGCCTGTGTGTGACTCAAGTGCTGTATCAAGCCAGCTCAGGAGAGAGTCGATGTCAGAGTTAAAGCTGAATTTCAGAGCCTGGAACACTAAGGCAGCGTATAATATTTGCTGAGGGACACTGGTGCTTTGATTATACGTCACAGGAGGGTTATGCATACTGGCAGCCTTGAGGGTTGTGCCACACGTCTTCCCCAAACGGGATCTGTGTGCAAAGATTTTGTAAAGGGAAGGATGGCTCCCCAGCTGCCTATGGACATTAGTCGATAGTTTTAAAGCATTCCTCCCTATCCAGAGTGCAGCAGTGCAGAAAGATGTATCAAATCCTCTAGCGCCGAAGAATCTCTCTCTTTGGAGGAAAGTGAGTACAGAAAATGCGAGCAGTACAACAGCTGAACATTCCCTGCTAGTTCTTAATATCAAAGAGTGCAGAGTTTTTATTTCTCCCGTGTCTGTTTCTCCTAAGAGAAGAGCGTCTGATGCAGAACGAGAATTTTTTTTTAAAAAACAGATGCCAAAATGCTGCAGTGAACAGGTAGCTTGCACAACTTGCTAATGTCTAAAACAAGTACCAGAGCACTTTTAGGAATATTCACGCTCGTATTGCTGTCATCAATATGTTAGTATTGAAATCAGCTGGCTTGCTATGTCCCATCAACCTCTATAAGACTAAACCATCCTGAAGCACGACAAATGCCTAATGATAATAGGCTAACAAAAGGTAGTTAGAGTGTTTTTAATATTGAAAGGCTAGAAGGTTTTCTCTTGTACTGAGTGGCTGCAGTGTACAGCTTAGAAGCAAAATGAACAAAGGTTTTTCTGTCAGTTTTTGTTTGGGCTGAGGGAGAAGAACAGAAGGTGATGTTTTCCAGTTTGGGTCACTTGCTGGTCTCTGACCTGGGCAGTTTGCTCTATGACTGACCAGTTTAGGCATCTTGGTGGAGACAAGCGCAGCGCCCAGTGAAAGCCCCAGGTTCACAAAGGTGTTTAGAAGAGTAACTCCCTTTGAAGCCAGTTTAGCTAAAAGTCAAGATGCTCCTGAAGATGTTGGCTCTACGTCTTTGCACTTAAATTAGAGAACTGCATTTGTCTCACTGTGGTCCAGGGTTCTTCTGTCGGTTGCAGTCTGTTCTCACCTTAGCCCACTAGTTAAACATCCTTGCTCAGATGTCAAACAGCACCATACTAATTAGAAGTGGAAATACAAGCCTGTGGAGGATTGGAAAAGGGAACTGTAAACTAGAATTCTAACTTTATAAGAGATTCTACGCACATAAAGAACTTCACAGATCATTGAGTTCAGATTCCTGCCCTCAGGTACAGGCGTATATAATAAGGAAGATTATAAGTTTCCTGCTAGTTGCTCTGAATTTTTCCAGATTTTATCTAGCATTATTTGCTTTCTCTACAACATGTGTTAAATGTTTTATAAAATACGTAATTTTGCCAAAAAAATCCAAAATAATAATAGCAGAGAGGTGGAGTGTTGCGGCATTCTTACACCTATTATTGCGACTTTATTAATGCATTTATAAGGACAAAGATTAAATATTTACAAGGCTTATTCTGACTTAGCGTGCCAATATTAATCACATTGTCATTGATAAGTTTGGAGCAGAAAACACATGTATGGACACACACACAAAATTCTAATTTACTCCATTACTTAATAAATATAATACATTACGTATGAAAAGTTGAAGTAGGAAAATATCGTGATTGGAAAATTAAAAAACAGCAGTTTCTCCACCTTGTGCAGATACGCAGCAGCATTGATCAGTTGTGGTGACCTTAACCCTGGGGGTTGATGTTGAAACACTTCACTTCTGTTCGTATGAAGGTTGTGATTCACATTTATACCTTCTTGCTATTGCCTTTGTATTTTTCTCATGTGAGTCATTTTACTTATGCTGGATAGTGCTTCTTTTTTCTCTTTGTTATGCCCTAAAACCAGATCTAGCCAACTGTCAAAGTTACATCCCTTTAGTAATTGACCGTTTGTATTTAGATGCTGGAGGCCTTTGGCTATATCCTGTGCCTTGTATTTTCAAGGTCTCTACTATCATCTTGTGCTTATACTCTCAGGATCCCTATTTTGAGGTGTGGAAAGCATGTCATCAGTCTTATTGAAATGCTAGTGGCTCTCTGCAAAGATTCAATGTGCTGTTTTCAATGATCTGCTAGACTGATGCTCGGCTGGTATAAATCACTGCAGCTGCACTGACCTGTCAGGGCCCTACTAACTTGAACCTGCTGAATATGCGATCCCCTTTTTAGATATTACTTTCTCCCATCAGATGTGCAAGTCGGTTATGTTTTTCTAGAAGTAGCAAAATTTTGCACACTTATCCTCGCTGCATTTAGCACACTTGCTAGAATGCACAACCTCGATTCATTCATAATCAGATCTCAATATAGAATTGATATTGATTTTCTCCTATTTTTTGGGGGGTTCTTTGATGCACTGCAAGTGCGAGTATCTTGCCAGTGCTTTTGTCATACTTCTTTTCTAGGGGTTATTTCATACTCATTTTTGGTGGGTGTGCATAGAGAGAATAGTGATATGACATTGGTGAAGACATGGTTTGAAGAACACCTCCATGTTTGGACAAATAGTTGATGTCAGATTGTTTTAATTAAGAGGCCTCAGAGAAAAAGGCCTGCTTAGAAAATACTGCTGTTCTCATCCGGAGTGGAAGGGTATGATGCACATTACTGATAACCTCTTATCACTCTGACTTTCAAGATGGTGTTTTATGTTTTCCTTTCATCAGGGACATTTAATTATAGTAGAGATCCACTTCTGCTGTAGTTAGTTGAAAAACTCTTGTGTCGAAATGTTGACTTTTCTAAACACTTTAAAATCTGCACGCTAATTCTCTAATCACCCTGTAAATTACTGTACCAGATGGAAGAACAGAGTTAAGGTTTGAATTTATTGGAACAAGGGGCTCCTTAAAAACATTCCCTTCAACTCAGTATTTTTTTAAGATTCTTTCAAATTTATTTGTACATCTCTAGGGATCAAATCACCCTGCCATCCTATCTTCAACACAATTAATTCCTCTTGCTTGATTTTAGTGCCAGCTTACTGTAGCTGTTGCCATGATATCCTCTGGCTGAAGCCAGGCAAGATAGATCTTTTTGCGTATTGAGTTAGAAGTTAACCTCAATTAGTGTAATCAAGACAATCATTTGTGCTTGAGAATCAGCTCTGGTGCAGCTGTCCCTAGTGCCAGTTGGTGACTGCTAAATCAGAGCCCTCTCCAACTCTGAGCAGGGCCTAAGGGCTTCTGCCAGTGAAATGCATACGGTAGCAGGCCAGTGTACCCAATAAAGTAATCCCTTCCCATGTGCATTTGAACAGTAAATTATACCCATCACTCATGTGGAAAGCAAGGCAAGTTTTAAAATATGTTTTTCATCTCGGTTGCTGTGTGGTTTGAAAACTAATCTGCCTCAAACTAATGCTGTTCCGTAGGTAGGGTGTTTCGAGGTTTTGTTTTTGGTTCATAACCTTCTCTTTTTAGTCCTCTTGTCAGAGATTCAGTATAGTTTATTGCACTCTTGCACAGGTCATGCTCCAGGCTTTGCCTCAAGTCTGCTGGATGGCCATCAGCAGGCCACTGGTACTCCAACAACTTGTCTCTTCCTTCTGTGAATGAGAACAGCAAAGCTAATGCTGCTGTAAGATCTCTTGGAGCAAACCAAAGTTTTGTTTAACAATGGGTTGTTCTCTAATCTGGCATGATACACATCTCCACAAGCCCACCTCTCCACTTCTATTATATCTTTCCTCCTACACCCTGATTTTATTCTACTGTATGCATGACACTGAATCTGAATCTCAGAAGCTGCAAGTAGCTCCTGACAGGCAGCCGTCAGTGCTGATCTGGAGTCCTGGCATGAGGTGAAGCTCTGGTTCTTGTATTCCCCAGAAATCAATGGACATAAGTAGCCTTCTCCAAAAGAGAGGCTCAAACACCAAAGGTGTTTTATTCTTGCCCTGAAATCTTCTTAAGTGAATGGTTTATCAAACCGATACCTTGATATCACTTATGTCCAAAGGATAATTTATGGCTTGTATAATGCCTGGCTCTGCCAAAACTCTTAAGTGTGATGACACTGAGACAGCTCGTAAGCTCAGGGCTAAGGATGTACTCAAATGTTGCATTGGCTCACTTCCCGAGTCCTCTTGTTTGTCTTGGAAACAAGAAAGGTCACTACAGAGGGTTGGCATTTGTCCCCAGGTCTTTGTTTATCTGTATGTTCTTCTACTTCATTACAGTAAGTATTCCTAGTATCTCTGCCTTCTGATGCTGATGAAGCAATATTTGCTTTATGACTGCCTGAGAATACACAAATGTGTTATTGTGTAATCACATTTGGGAGAACATAATTTGAGTTTAAGGGAGTTATTTTTTTTTCCCACGGCAGATGTATAATTCAATTAACATTAATGTTAAATCTAGATATCACTTTACCTCTGCTGCACCACACAGGTAATTACTTTCTGGTTAACTTAAATTCCTTTGTACTTGCAACACTGAAGTTATTCTTAATGTGTCTACAGTACTAAGTCTTGTTTGTAGGACTAGTGAATCCTGTATATTCTAGCTTTGGACTGCTTATGAAAATTACATTATCTCCTCTGTTGTACTCTGTTAAAAAATGGTGTTGAATTAATTAAAACATTCAGAGTTAAAGAACTCTAGCTCAAGGTTGGAATCTGTGAACACTTTTGCCTGTCTGTAAACAGGATGTCTACAATGCTAAACACAAGGAATCTCACAGAATTTGGGGAGTTGTTCCCACTGGATCTAAGAACAGGTGTAAATATCTCCATCATCAGATTGGTGTGCATGGAAATCTCCAGACACCAGTTAAAATCAATCATTTTATCCTTATGTTACTAGAGACTTTGAACTGGAATATGGCTGTGGATGCCTTTATGTTACGGTGCTGTATGTTGAAAAGGGAAAGAAAAGGTTTCTGTGCACCAGTGAGCTTGGTAGGATGCTGTGAAGTGTCTTCCGCCTGCTCTGACAGAGGGGAAAGAGGGCTTGTACCTCAGTTTTTAAAGCCCAAACTTTATATGAACTGGCTTCTCCTTCTGCAGCGATTTAAACAAGATCTTCTTGGCTCCTTTGCCAAGACAACCTGTTAGCTGGATTTAAGTCTCCTTATTAGTTGACTCTAGCTCATCCCAAAAGTTAATCTTTCAGCTGACAAGCTTTGCTGGAATGATGTATTGACAAAAAGCCCGAGTTATTTATTTATTTTTTTAATTTCTTTTTCTGGTGTTGTCAGAAGTTCTTTTGGAATGGAGGGCTTCTTTTAAAATACTAATTGATTTGTGAAAGCTACAAAATATACACTTCGAGGTCCAAACCCAGTTTATTCTCTGATAAAAGGTCCTTTGGGGAAAATCAATTATAATGCCAGAAGATAGAGTTTAATCATGTCTTTTGAAAGGTCAAATGAAAATGAAAGGTCATAATCAAACTTATCCTTTCTCAGAAAAAAAGTGTTTTATGTCTATGACTGTCTTGGCTCCATAGGTGTCTATAAATGTATATACCTGTATCTCTCTCTCTATATATATATATGTATACACACCTATACCAATTATATATTTATGTATATGTATAGAAACACACACTCACACGTACAACAAAGATGCCCTGTTCAATGTATTTTGTCACAGCAACCTGATCTTCAGCTACTCAGATTTATGATTAGTGACATACTGAAGGATATATAGTTGTGTTCCTCTGAGGGCATAAAAGGATGGCAGATTTGGCAGCAGGTCCCATTTTTGCCTTAAAAACATCTAAAGTTCTCGCCGAGGAAGAGAAACAAGAACAAGGAGGAAAAGCAACCTTGGGGCAGATTTTTCATAGCAATTAGAAATAATGCAAAATAAGTTCATTAACTAAGGTTAAAAGACTCAAATTCATCTAAAATTGCTTCTGAGAATCCTTACTTGCTATAACCCTGCATTGTACTTTGCTGTGGAATTAAATTCTGATACCTCTGTCCTTTACCATGTAATAGAACATAAGGTTGTTCTCAATTGTTGCTCTAGGGGTTGGTTTGCAGATTTTCCTTTTAACTTTAAAGTTTGTCTATTCCCGCACAAGAAATTAAACCATGCTGAAAAATGTGGAACCTTCCCGTTTTTTGATATAAAAATAGGAGAGTTAAACTCAATCTTAGTTTTTAAGATCTCTAGCTTCAACTATATAGTGCAGAGAATTTTCTTCAGTGGAGAGTTTGCTGGGTGAAATTAAATGGTCTGTTAAGTAACAAGTCAAACACTAACCATAGCAGTCCCCTGTGGCCTAAAATTTATGAGTTCCTTAAAATCTCTCGCACTGGGTAGTCTTTGATGAATGTTTACCGTGCTCACTGCCCCTGAAAGTTAAGTCATTGACAAAGTTGTGCAGAATGAAGGAGAAGGTTGTGCCACTGTTGGTATTCAGGCTCTTGTAGATCTTCAGTAAAGATCATACATTTTCTTTTTTTTTATGCTTTTTGGTTTTTTTCCCCTAGACTGTCAGTTTCTTAATCTTAGGTAGTTTCTCAGAGTTTGTATGTTTCCTGATTAAAAATCTGTGTGCTTCATTAATACGACCTGCCACTGGTTCGCTTGCTTATTTTTAGTGGTGGACATCTCAGCCTTTACAACTCTGTGCTAATTAAGTTTACACAAACTTTGCCCTTAACGCCAGTGGGACTGACATCAGATTGAGTTCTAAAGTGTGTGTATTTGTGCATGGGTTTCTGTAGAGTTATTGCTTGTTTTGAGGAAGAGTGTAGGGGTCATTTTGAAGAGAGTGTGTGGTCCATAGGTGAGACCGTTTCTTATTGTGTGTGCCCTTTTAATTACTCATCTGCCCCAATTCTTAGACAGGAATGCAGAGAGATGTTGTTTTCTGGTGGTTTACTTCCCCTCATATATTGTTGTGCACCAAGATGGACCGGTGTAGGAAAGACCTTACAGAGATGCCTGCCAAATTGCATCGTGCTGTGATACATTCAGGGAGGTGAAAGAGATTCTGTTCAGTGAAACCTCAGCAGAGTACTAAATTGCAGTTCAAAGGTTTAAAGTGTTTTGCTTTGTAATAGTGTCAGTAGTAACTCCATGAGTCCTCAAACTTTAGAATGGGAAATCCCTTGAGCTTTTAGAAGAATCAGTAGACCCTTTTCTTTCTCCCCTGTCTCTGACAAATGGTACAGCTTCACAGGAGCAAAGCTAATGTAGAAGGAAGTAGAGAGTCTAAGGGGAATGGAAGTCTGATTTCTTTCATTGCTAGATTATTTTATTTAACATAAATATTCCCTGACTAATCAGGAGATGATTAAGGCATCCCAGATCACTGAGAAGTTTTGTCACCATTATCATTTGTAAAACCTAACTGGATATAATTTTACAGAAAAATCTTTTTTGCTTCACATAAAAAAGAAGCAATAAAGTACTCGTCAACTAATCCAGCTAATACTTCATATTTCACTCCTAGACTGCTCTAGTAATCAGTTATCATGCCATGCTTCATCCTCATATAACCTAACCTCTGGGCAAAGAGGCATAATCCATTTCAATTTTAAAATCCTCCTGAAAGTAGGAGAACTTGATCCTAAGACTAGCGAAATAATTAAAAAGGCTTCCTTTAACCTTGATGTGAGTTTTGGTTTAGACCCTTTTTTGAGAAATTAAGTATTTAATCTGATGAACAGGCCATCCTTTTTTTTTTTACAGAATAGAATGTAAGATAAAACTGAAATAATAGTAATTCCTAAAGAACATCAAAGGTCAAGATTTTCAGAGGTTTTGCTGGGCCAGGCTTTCCCTGGACAATTTTCAAAGCTCTAGTATTTCTAACACCTTTGCAAATATCCAGAAGTGGGCTGTGCAGCGTCACTTTTTTAATTCTCCCAGGTGGAGTTGCTTACTACCTTTGCTCTCTTGCAGTACCAACCAGAAATGCTAAGCGAAACCTAAAGGTGGGTATCAAAAAGTTGGCCTCTGGCCAGGTTGAAGAAACATAGCACTGTGAGGAAACGGTGTGGGTTGGACACTTTAGATGTGCATTAACCACAGGAGAGGAAACAGCTACAGATGTTAAGAGGTTAATTACTATGAGTGAGACAAAACAGCAAAGATGTTGTCAAATTAACCTACCTGGCTATGTCTCTTGAGCAATTGAAACACTGACACGGATTCTGGAAAATAATTAAGTTTATAATTAGTTGTGGTAAATAATATGGTAATTATTTTAATTATTACATTTAACCCAATGGTATTAATTAGGTACTTTTTAAAATTCAGTTTTATTACATGCTATTGTATGAAGAGTTGCAGTTTTGTAAATAAAATTGTTAGTTAAAATGCAAGTTCCACTTCAGTACTGTGGCCGAGCCAGAAGTTTATCTACATGTTTCATGAAAGAGGGACTGGGAAGCTAATCCACGTCCACCATGAGACTTTGGCAGAATCGATGTATTTAATTTCAAAGACATGGTCCTGTACACTGTGACATAAACTGTCTCTGCAGATGCCTGAAGCACCTTCCCATTTGGTTCTTAATATGTCTACGGTCATGCCGAGAACTACTTCACATTTTGTGGGGATGATTAGCCAGAAACTCAGGCAATGCCCTGCTTAAATCTCCATGGAGCTTTCTTGGTGGAGGTTCTCAGAGCACGTCTAGTAAAGGATCACAGATTTCAGCTCCAGCTGTTCCTTCTTTAATGTGTACCCTAAGGAAGAACTGCCACCCTCTTTCCACATACTGCTGTAGTGGCTAGAGGATTTTACCAGGAAATGGGAGATTTGAATTTTTTTTTTGTTGCCTGCCAGGAGGATTGAAAATCCATGACTTCTCAGGACAGAACTATATTTAGTTAGGTTTGCTCAATGTTTTGGAAGAAAAACACATGCTCCTGCCCATAGGGTGGAGTAGGCAGAGCTTCCAAGGGGAAGGTGTGATTTCTTGCAGCACTAAGTGAAGACTTTCTTCTCCTGTCTGTTGTCCTCTGTGCAATCACTTCTGTCAAGAGCCTTCCTTTATTTGCTAGATTCCAGCAGCCTCCAACTTTAAGACTTTGGATGTTGCTTGAGGAGTTTAGTTTGTCACATAAAGGATACTTCATTGCTTAATAGAACTTACTGCACTTTAGTCTAAGAACCTACAGCAGACAAAGCTGTGGCGAGCTGAGGTGACTTGAATCCATTACAAGATCTGACCTGAAGCAATTAGTAAAGTGGGAATTCTATTAGCAAAGATGTCAGATTGCTACGTATGTAATGCAAATGTTCGTGATCTCAAGGAGCTAAGATGACCTGCGTATGCTAGCCCCCTGTTGATTCTAACCTTGGCTTTCTCCAGTCAATTTCACAACATGTATGCAAGAAATTACAGAACAAAACTCTGCTTAGTCTGTATCCATCCCTTCCACAAGGAAGAAGAGCTACCTGACCTTCTGCATTGATGGGTGGAAGGCATCCAGCTGTCCATCTCAGATGCATAGTTTGCTTTATGTGACATGGGTAAATTCATGCCAAGCTTATCTTAATCTCAGAGGATGAGTCTTTACTAACTGTTGTCTCATTGAAAGCTTAGCAAGGACTAGAGGTTTATAACTGGCCTGCATTGCCTGACTTCATTAAAAAAAGATGCACAAACCTCTTACAAGCCCGTAGCCTACGTGCAGTAAAAGCAATACACTAAGAATTACTTTGCAGTGTGTCAGAGCTTCAGAACATCATGATCATGGAAGTCTATTTGATTAAAAAATCATCCTGGTTTTGGCTGGGATAGAGTTAATTTTATTCCTGGTACCTGGTAGAGTACATTTTGGATTTAGTATGAGAATAATGTTAATGACACACTAATGCTTTAGTTTTTGCTAAGTAGTGCTTAAACTAAGTCAAGGGCTTTTCAGCTTTAAATGTTCTGCCAGTGAGGAGGTGCATGAGAAGCTGGGAAGCAGTACAGCCAGGACAGGTGACACAAGCTGGCCAAAGGGGTATTCCATACCATATGATGCCATGCTTGATATATAAACTGGGAGAAGTTGTCTGGGCAGCTGGAATTGCTGTCTGGGGACTGGTTGGGCGTTGGTCTGTGGATGGTGAGTAATTGCACTGCGTAATAATGGGTTTTCATATGCTATTAGTATTATTTCTATTATCATTATTATTTGCTTTTCCTTTGCTCTCCTTTTAAACTGTCCTTATCTCAACACAAGGGTTTTACCTTTTTTTGGATTTTCCTCCCTGCCCCACAGTGTGGGAGAGGAATCAGTGAGAGCTACATGGTGTTCAGTTGCCAGCTGGAGTTAAACCACAACAAAGATTCAGAGTGCCCTAGAAGTTCGTAGGAAGCAGATCAGGAAACTCCTTTTGAGAATCCAATAGGAAAAGGGATGTGAAACAAAAAGCCAGATGTTTCTTTGCCTAAATTGTAATTCTCCTGATATATGTTTGGACTTCTACATGCAAGTCCTTAACTTCAGACCATTCCATTCTTGCTGAGATGCAGCATGTGCTGTCTCAGTGTTGGGTTAATGGAACTAAGGACTTTTTTGAAGCATGGCTAGTACTTGTTGTCTTCTGTCTGAGGTATACTGTGTAGACAGAACATCCTTGTGGCTGTCATCCTCCCTTAAATTAAAAGCATTTTGGCCTGCCTTTACTCTACAAGTTTTTACATTTATAACTATTTCATCACTTTGAAGAGATACTCCAAAGTTATTTTCAACAAAGTTCTGTTTCCTGTCAGCTGGTGAAATCACTTAATTGTCTGATAATTTGGGATATTTTACCACACATATTTCTCCTTCATCAAGGTTTAATTCTATTAGGTTCCAATTACACATTTCTGACTAATTGGAAAGGATGTCCTAATTGTCAGACTTCTGCAGAACTCAAGGTATAATTTAGGTCTGGAAAAAGGCCACTTTATCTCAATTTGTCATTCATTAAAACATTAAGAATTTTGAAATCTTGCTTAATCTCATCTTTCAATCTCTGCATCAGATACCGCAAAATTAATTGAAGAGGATATTTTTCCATGTTAATAAATCTGCATAGAAAGATTCAGAGAGGTGCTGGTGCAACTGTATGCTAAGGTAGTATCATCCATTCTAGACTCCCACAGCAGATGAGGAGAGACAATAATTACAGTAATTCATGTGAATATTTCAGTTCTGTGGAGGGAGGCTTTGTAGTCATTGGAGCTTCAGCAGTAGTTGAATAAAGGAATTTCTCTGTGTTGCCTCTTCTGTGTCTTCAAGTCTTGCATCTTGAACATCAGTTTGTGCTGCCAAGATTCTGACACAGAGGTGCCTCGGGCATCTTATGCTGAAGTTGAAAGCAATAGAGAACTGCTGGAAATCTGTGAAAGAAAATGCAATGAAACTGAAAGACGTTGTGAGGTCATGTTGCAGTAGTGAAATCCCACACGTGGGTGGAGGCAAGAGAAAGAAGCTGTTACTGTACTTTTGACTGAACAAATAAAACTAACCTGTTTGCTCAAAGCAAGATAATTAACACTGCAAAACCTGATGAAACATTTGCCTCAAATGAGGCATTCCAGAATGAGGTCTCCATTGTTTGTGGAGGAACTTACAAAAAGGTTGGAAGTCATTTGCCGCAGACTTTCAAGGATATATAGGTAGGTAGTCCCACTAACTTCAGCAAAAGTTGAGCTCCATACCCTTTGGGTTCTGTCAGTCACATATTGCTGAAAGGACTACTGGGATATCAAGTTCTACAAGCCACCTCATAAGCCATATATGTACAAGTTAACTCATGTTTGTGACTCTGAAGATAGGAGCTGGCAGAATAAAAGGACCGAGTAGGAAAGGTATTTCATTTGAGGAGCAGATAAGAATAA
Source organism: Pedionomus torquatus (assembly GCA_013398155.1). Taxonomy (NCBI): domain Eukaryota; kingdom Metazoa; phylum Chordata; class Aves; order Charadriiformes; family Pedionomidae; genus Pedionomus; species Pedionomus torquatus. Next base: position 844,673 of record VZRU01009331.1, read on the forward strand.
AACGTTGCTGTGTTTCACTGCTCAGCATCTAAAACATCTGTTTAATTCCTTTATGTCTTGGGTGTCCTTGTGACTAAAGATTTGACATTCACAGAATTTTATTAGGCAAGCCCATGGTAGTAAAGTGTTTCTTTTTAGTACTGTATACTGTAATTCAGCCTTTCCATTTGTTTTAGCAGCTGGCATAATAGAACGGTTTCTACTGTGATGTCCTCCAGTTGTCCTCTGCTGAAATCTAAGCTATCGTGCTGAGGGGCAGAATACAAAAGGTAATTTTCTGATAGACGCATCTCAGAAAACGTTAGACGAAACTGCTTTGGGTGTAGAATATATGCTTGTAACCTGAATTACCAGAATTGTAACTTCAAAACTTAGTTGTATTTCACAATGAATAAATCAGTTATTTCTATTTGTATGTAAGTATATGAAACGTGATTTTTTGAATATTGATCTCTTTGTAGATCAAATGGAGACATCACTTCACCTTCACTATGCTGTCTATGCGTTATCTACCTTTGTATATACATATGCTTGCTCTCTCTCTCTGCCTCCCTCCTCGCTCATATATGCAGAGAATGTCATTGCTGTGCAAAGAAGAAGATGCAGGTCTGCCATTTTGATGTAAACACGAGGTTAATTTAGTTGCAACTATCATTTGATACTCTGGGGTGCTTTTTGGAAATTAAAATGAAAAGTTCTTAATATTTTATAAGAGAATAAGGGATTTTCTAAATTACCATTTTAGGAACAGGATAACATTGCTGCTACTATTATTACAGAATGAAAGCCAAGCCGTGAAAAAGTTTTGAATAGATAGTTTTGGAGGTAGGGAGCCTTTGCTTTTCTAGAGATGAGATTATACTTCCCACATAACAGCCGTTGCATGTCGCTGAAATCCGACCCATCACCACAAATCACAGCAGAACCCTTCCTCATCTTCGCTTGTAAAACTATTCTTATGGTTCAGAGATACAAGGAAACCTGCTGAGATATATTTGCCTTTTTAGTATGGGGAGCACTCAAGTACCATGTTGATGTGTTATTAATATAATACCTAGAGGAGACAGAATTTCCTTTCATGCTTGTCTTTTTTGGTTTGTGCTTTTTTTATCATCACACATTATGCAGGATAGCATTTTTGTCAATATATATGAATACATAGGTATTCTAGATCCAAGTAGGGACAAATACACACATTATTTTTGAAAACCATGCCAAAAATGTTTTTTAATATTTAATGTTTTAAAGGTTGTTTTTTAATTCTGGGCCTCATGCAACAAAGATTTTTGTATCACCTCTTGGCTTTGAAAGACGTGGTGAATTCACACAAATATGAAGGATTTTGAATCCGACTCAAGGATTCCTATGAACAATTCTGAGCCTCTTCATTCCTGTATCTGAGTCCTCTGCAGGCAAACAAGAGTTGCTTATACCACATACGGTATTACTATTGTAACGTCCACATGGCCTTGTCTTTCAACACCATCATTTTCAACTTTACTCCTTTTATTTTACTTGGTTTTGTTTTTAGTGAGATTTTTGTCAAAGGGCCTTCCCAAAAAGACAGAAGGCGGACATTTGCCATGTCTATGATACGGTGTTTGCAGGTTCACGCCCCCCGGAAACTGCCAACAAGAGGCAGCGCAGGCGAAGGAGTAGTGAAGCCTAGAAATTGCTCATAGAACCATTAGAGCAAAAGCATGCTCTTCAAGTGATCAGATTAGCTCGGATTCTTTGGGAAGCAGCTAACAGGGTTCCAGTTCATTTCTTCTCAGGTGGTAAATGTAGAGAAAATGCATTTGTGTCATAGTGTACCTACTGCAGTCAGTGCTGCTGTCATGTTGCATTGCTGTGTGCAGATTACCAGGCCCTTCTGCTTAGCATTTTTAAGACACATGAACACAGGTGCTCCTTCAATACACTGAAGTCACTCACAAAATGTATGCTGATTTCATTTCTAGAATATAATGGTTTTTTTCCAAGTTCCTTATAATGAAGGTACGCAGGATAAAAGAACAGTTTCAATTAAGTAGCGAGTATCAAAGATGAGGCTCAATTTAGCATATAAAATTTCATCAATGAAACAAGTCCGTTTAACAGATTTCCTGGAAGCAAGAAAACATGGATTATTTGACAAAGCTATAGTTCCATTTTTGATTTTCTAATTAGCTATACAGAGTGTTTGTATTTAGTTTGTTTTTTTTTTTTTTTTTTTTTCTTTTTTGAAAGACCCATGTTGAAAAAGCCATTGTTTTTTCAATGAGCAGAATCTGAGTGGAGTAGATATCTTCACGTCTTTTCTTTCAGAAAATCAAAATAGCTTTGAAATCTCAGGACTGAAGTGTCACTGTGACACCGAGAGATCACATGTAGCTTCCAAAGGTACCAAAAGAAAGGAGAGAGCCAAGACACTCCCTGTGGTACGAAAGAAGGGAAACTGTTCCTCTATCTGATGTGCAGAAGGTTCCTCAAGCATCCAGTCTTGGAGCCTGACGCCTCTTCACCAAAGTCTCAGGCAAAAGTGTAGTTTATACCCTACTCTGAACTCACAGGTTTCATGGCCACACGGTGGGTGCAAAACCTTTCCTTTATTCGTTCCTTGTGTAGTAACTACCTGCGTTGACTTTTCACTGGGATCATTTTGCTATCTGGTTTTCCATGTGATTCTGTGTATGAACCATCAAAGCTTTTTTTTTCTGATTTTCAGAAGCAGTGTGCAGAACTTTTTTCTATTTATTCCTTAACTTTGAGCTTTTGTGGTCAAAAAGCAGAAAAGATAGAGAAGTGCATAGCAGATGCATTAGACGCAGGATCACAAGTATATGAAATTTGGAATAAACCTTTAGCCAAGAATTATTTCAAACAAATTACGCATAACAGGTGTAGCTGAGTAAAAAGAGGTTGCTTGTAAAGGGGAATGCATGTTACCCCATTTTGGATCCAAACCTTCACAAAGGAACATTGGAAGAAATGCTGCCAGCCAACCAAGGAAATTGATACTCATATATTGTACAAAAGGACAAATGCCAGTTATTTGGAGGGAAAATGTTTCCTGAGCAAAAAAACATAACTGAAAAAAGTGTATTGAATGAAGCATTCATTGTGGAGTCCAATGCTACCGTGACTACTGGTTGTCTTCGTTACTTCAGGCTATATTTGCTAAGCCTGCAGATAGATAGAGGCAGTGTCTATAGAGTTGGTAAACTTGTTATCACGTGCAGTTTTCTCTGATGTATTCAAAATGGTAACAAGGTGAGCTCTTTGAGTTTATTTTCAGTTTTGAAGTTTGATAAAGAAGACCAAATCAAAAAAGCAACCAACAGAGAAGCAGATGTAGTCAACAGTTTTTGTCTTAGCTCAAAAATGTATGAAGTGCAGAACTCAAAAGGGAGAAAGATTTGTGGACATTTATGAAGTGGTGAGGTCATGCTTTTACTTCCTTGTTTTCACAACATGCACTTTGAATGTCTCCATAAATTTGAGTTTGCCCTTAACAGAACAGATGGCTGAAAGAGATTTGCACCAAAAGCTCTAGATTTATGCTTACCAGTTGCTGAACCCAGAAGCACTGAAAGATTTGCCGTTGTAGTTTGACTTGAACAGTTATGTCAGTTCCCATCAATACAACTAATGTTTGTGCAGTGTGAGCTTCAGCATGAGCAAGAATAAAGAACGTTGTTTATTGGTGCTATCTGAAAGCCATTATTGTGGAGCAGCAGAGAAAGAACAGCTGTTACCTCTCATGGAGAACTTCTGTTACTGTGCATCCATGTCACAAGGCAAGGGCTCCCCTGAATTTGTTATCTTGAGTACAATCGGTGGCACAGAGGTGTGGGGGAATAGTGCAAGCGTGGGAGAATGAATGGGCAGGGACCTCGGCTCTGTCTCTGCCAATTGACAACCACAGGTGAGCGGAATCAGTGCTTTCTGGGCTGCTCCATCCTTTTCCATAGGGGGCACTTGGTGGGTTTGCATGAAGACAGAAAATGGCAGAGGCGTTTGTCAGGGTGTGTGTCAGCTCTGTGCTATGGGAAGAGACACCCGAAAGTGTTAGATGCTTATGGTATCTGCTGATGCGTTCGTCTGGACGTGATCCTCGTTTCCATTCCATTGCCCGCAAATCAGATTAAAGTTGAAATGTAACAATTATGGAACAAGTGCTATAAATAGCAGAGTTTTCACTCTACTAATCTGAGTTTAGTCAACTGGTCTGTTATGTTCTCCCAGCCTCTGGTAATTAAGATGGTTTATTTTAGCTTTTGGATATTCAGTGCCCTTAAAAGCCGTGCAGTTATTTTCTCTAATCTGTTACAAACCATACAACAGTGGTGACGGGTGACTCTAGCAAAGCTGCCTCTGGACAGGAGCTGAAATGAGGCTGGGTGCCTCTGTTCTTCAGGTCATCAGGGCCTAGAGAAAAGGCTCAGCAATTGCAGAGAGGACTGAGGGGATTTCAGAGGATGAAGACCTCTGTGAATACAAATTAACATAGCGTTTACCACACTAGTAGAAACAAATTTAGCCGATTTTAAAAAGGCACAGATGCGTTTTCATCTGAATTACTTATGCTGACTCTCTATGAGAGAAGGCTTACTGATTCTTTACTGGCATTCACCCACTTAGTATGCAGAAATTATCACTAATTAGAGAGATACAAGAGACTGACCTTGCTCTTATTCACTGGAGCAATCTCTATTCCATTTAAGCAACATATTACAAGAGATGAGTGTGGAGCACAACCAGTGTATCCTGCTTGCAGTACTGTGGAAGTCAAAGGAAGCTCCTCTGAGCTGTGTGCAGTACCCTGGATGCTGATGAATTTCCAGGAACTGATGCAATATTTTCTGTTGAAAAGGTAACGGACAGTGGAGAATGTAACTTTGTGGAAAGAGCACTGAATTGGATGATGGGGCAAACTTGAATGCAGTTTAAAAGATCCGTCTCTGGTATTCTTGGTGAACTTGGGTAAGAAACCATATCCCCCACGTCTTAGTTTGCACATGCCAACTTTTCTCTTTGAAGAGCTTAGAAAAGCACTTTGCTGCATAAGAGGTGGATATATTGTATATTGGGAATATGGCAAACACATAACACTGTATACGATTTGAGCTACAGACTGTATATCCTCATTTCTGGGGTTTGGGCTTTTTTATTCTCATGGCTAACATGTACAAATATAATATCTTTATTATTATTTTTTAACTGTACCCTAAGTATCTGCTTCATATTGATTATTATTTTTTTCATTATGTATAGGTCACAGCTTAAAGATTTTTTTTGAAATTTCTGTCTACAAGGTGGAATAATCTGGTTTAATTAGAAATGAAGGTTAGAGAGAGAACCTTTCTCAGAGATGAATGAGTAAATGTGTTGCATTTCTCAGATGTGTGCTGGCCTTTAGAAGAAGGGCATACTATCTTAATGAAGGCCAGGATGCCAGAACACGCTATGATGACTTTATTGTCCCCACAGACAGTGCACGTCCTACATGCAAAAGTCTGAAGCCAATATAAAACCAGGGAGTATGTTTTAGGTGTAATTATTTCAAGCTTTGTCTCTTTGTCAGAAAAGATACAGCGCTTGCCTATAGTGTATTTAGTACCTTAATGCACTGACGACTGCTTAAGAACATTTGATGCGCCACAGAGACACCGGTTTGCATCTACTGCTGCATCCCACCAGAGCAATAATGAGTCAGTCATTTGAAATGTCACTAGTGGGTTGATTAGTAGGTGTTGCAGAAGAGCTCATGTGAGAGTTTAGAATAATAATAAATGGTTATGTGTGCTTGCCCCATTCTTTGCAAGGAAAGACCTCTTTTCTTGCAATCTTGGTTGGCCGTTGCTGGAGGCAAGGTACTGAGCTAAATTAAACTGTGCTGTGACCTGGTGCTGCTATTCCCAGTTACGTCTTTATGTCCCAGGTGTCACTACAGAGATGGTTATAGACAGCCATGCGTTCACACTGCTTGTCAACATTGATTTGGGAGCCTACCAACAGCTGTGTTGTACAGTGCTGTCTGAATTAATAAGCCATGCTAAATTCAGTGGGCAGAGAACCACACTGGGGTTGCAGTCGCCAGACTGAAGGTGAGCACTGGCGCAGCTACGTGTCATTGTCTGCATCCATTCACCCACGTTGTTTCTCTCTTGGCTAACCAAGGAAGACAGTACTAGATCAGCAATGCTTGGTTTATGTTTGGAAGGTCCTTTATCCAAACATTGGGAATGCTTATTTCCTGTTTCCCCACTTCCAAAAGAAAAAGGAAAAAAAAAAAAAAAAGGAGGTTCCACATAGTCCTGAAAATCCATATAAATATATCAAGCAGTCTGCTGTTTATCCATAATATGGCTTAGATGCCAGATCTATAGACAGATGAATTATTATAACAGGAGAGGCATTTATTATTACCTCAGGGTATAAATGGGGTGCAAATAAAGATACAAGTTAGCATGTAATGTGTTTGAAAAAGACTGGCCATCTTTTGGCATGTAAACTCTTCATCAGTTTGGATAGCTGTTTCTATTTCAGACCTGGCAATAATTCATGTGTCCAAAAACATATTTGTGTTTCTGAAAAAATATCATCTGGTCCAAGATGAAATTATAATATCTTTTGTTGGCTTCAAAGTGTGAGTGAGTCAGGGATGACTTTAAGAATAACCCCTGTCTTCTGTTTCCCTGTCCGTGTGCCAACAAGCAGCCCCTTTAAATGTGCTTCTGTCAGTGTTGTAACTTTTACTGAAATCATCCATTACAAAGACAAGAAATTTTACACTTTTAGTATATTTACTGTAATTTACAAATTAAAAGCCTTGCAATTACAAAATACAGCAGAAATTAATAGAACTTGCATTGTTTCATAAAACTTCTCAAAGTCATTGTATTTAATATTTAAGGAGAAAGGCAGTGCTTGTATTTTATCAATATTCAAAACTTCTTCTGCAGAATAAGCTCATCTTCACATAACATAATCCCAGCTGTTTTCACCTAAAATACACCTCTCTGAAGTACGAGCCTTCCAGGGAAATTTACATATTGTGTACACATAAACAAGTGTATTTTGCATCCTGGGAGCGGAATTTGCTAGCTCGTGCTGCAGAATGAGTTAAGCATAACCCACAGAATTTTTGTCTTTTTCCACCACTACCTGCTAAAAGATAAAACAATTTCATTCTGATCTGTAGAAAAATGACCAGTTCTAGAAATTTAGGTGAGTGTTTCTGTCTCGAATCTGTCGGTCTTTTAATTAATTTGTATCAGCTGGGTTCTTATAATCATTGTAAGTTTAGCACTTCTAGTCACTAGATTCACTCACAGAAACGTTGGTATTGTATAATATTTTTCAAGAAACAGCGGAAACACAAGCACCTGCATTTGGTACCAGATTTGGTACCAGAGCCGTGGTACAGCTTTTATGTGAAAGGAGGCTGAACACTTTCCTTATTCTGCACCCACTTCTGACGTGATCTGACAGCACGAGTGAAGCCTCTTAATGACAACTGGTGATCATACGTCACGTCACTGTGTGACTTTCTGTGAGTGGTAAGTTGGCTGTAACGAAACAGAAGTGATACAATCACAGAATGGTTAGAGTCAGAAGGGACCTCAAAGATCATCGAGTTCCAATCCCCTTGACACCTCCCACCAGACCAGCTTGCTCAAAGCCCCATCCAGCCTGGCCTTGAACACCTCCAGGGATCAGGCAGCCACAATTTCTCTGGGCAACCTGTTCCCAGGCCTCACCACCCTCACAGGAAGGAATTTCTCCCTCATATCCAACCTAAATCTCCCCTCTTCCACTTTAAAACCATTAAGCCTTGTCCTATCACTACACTTCCTGACAGATTCCCTTTCCATCTCTCCTGTAGGAGAGGAGGGCGGCTGGAAGGTCTGCCCAGAGCCTTCTCTTCTCCAGGCTGAACAGCCCAAGCTCTCTCAGCCTGTCCTCATAGCAGAGGTGCTCCATCCCTTTGATCATCTTTGTGGCCCTCTGCTGGACCTGTTCCAACAAGTCCATGTCCAGAAAGATGGTTGGCTTTCTGGGCTGCCAGCACACACTGCCGGCTCATGTTGAGCTTCTCATCCATGAGCACTCCCAAGTCCTCCTTCTCAGGGCTATTCTCCAACCATTCTCTGTCCAATCTGTATTTGTGCCTGGGATTGTCACGTCCCGGGTTCAGGACTCTGCACTTGGCTTGGTTGAACTTCATGCGATTTGTGCTAGTCCACCTCCCAAGCCTGTTGTAGTACTAGTTACCCATGGGATTGGTATGAAATAAACCCTGCCCTGTAGGCTCAGTTTCTCTAGGGATGTCACTGGAGTAAGTTCAATCCTGCTGTAACTCCACCAATTCCCATGTTGTTTTCAACAAACATGAACACTGAAAGGTCTGGACCACACTTGCCTGTTTTAGGGATTTGGATCACTGAATGTTCTCCTCATTATTTTTTAGGGTTTTTTTTTCCTTAATTCATGTCTGTTAGAAAAGGTACAAGCTTTTGTCAAGTTGTCTATATTAAACAGAGAACATGAGTCAAACAGTTCATGAACATAGGTCACCATTAAATGAAAGGATAGAAAAAAGAGACTGCTTGTTTATCTGTAAGTTATTACTGTGGAGATTTTTTTTCCTCAAGGAAAACTCCGCTTTTCAGAGGAAGAATTATTGTGGTCACACTGCCAGGAGTCTGACTCTTGCAGAGTTTTCATGTGGAATGTGAAACTGTCAAATATGGGAGGAAAATGCCTTTAATTCCAGTCTTACATGGAATAACTCATGACTTCCATGGTGAAGCAGAATTATTAGCTTCCTAGTGTGGCTATAATGTAGAGAGGGCTTTATTGAATCAAGGACACAGTGACATTCACAAATTTACCAGCAGAGGCTACCACACAACTCACGGAATAAACGCATTAAGAAAAAATTAATAAACTGTCTCACAGAAAAGAGCATGTGGTGGAATTACCCCAAGGGACCTAAATATAGTGTTCTACCAGATGGACTGCAGGAGAAACACCATCTGATCAGAACAATGTAAGCTTTTCTATACAACTGTTGCTGTGCGTGAACTTGTCTATGCTGGATATTTATATATATATTTCTCACTAGCTTGTTTAGGAAAATCCTGCCTTATGCATTTCTGTCTCCCCTCTTTGTTTCTTCAAAGCTCGCTGCTTTGAAAAGCTTAGGGAGAACTTCATTAAATTTAATACAGCAGTTGCAACAGAGAGGAAAAGAAAAATTAACCACTGAGACATGCTGGCTTGTTTTGTTTTCTTCGTTCTTTGTGATTAGCATCACTGTCAAATAAAATTGAATTTATCAGATATAAATATGGGCATCTTTCAGGCTTTACCCTCTCTTCCAAAGCACACTGGTCAAACAGTAGCAATCGATTGCAGTCTTGTCCAAGGCATTCTGAGAGCTTTCTCCATAAGAGTTCAAATCTCTGTCCAAAAGCCTATTTTTAAGACTATCCACTTTTTTTTTGTGTGTGATAGTGTTATAAAAAATATGTTTTAATTGCAGTGCTTAAATTTGCAACCTGCTAATCTTTAAATGTATCCAACACTACAAAAAAAAAAAAAAGTGCAGAAAGTTATATACCTATTCTTATAATTAAATTTGACTCTGCCTAAATTATTGGACTAAATGAGCTGGATTTAATCTAATCTTTTCAAGTTCCTGGAACTTCTGCTCAAAACATGAAAGCATTTATCATGCATAATTGTTTCTCCTTTGTAGTGCTCCTCATTACCTCTGTTTTCATTCAGCTTTTTACATGGTTTAAATTTCATTTTAAGTATCAAAATTTATTTCAACAAGGCAAGAAAGCAGCAGTAAGAAATACATGTTTCTTTTATGATACCTTGATTCTGTATAAAAATCTGTCAGTGAAATCAGTGGAAGTCCTTGGTGTGCAGAAGACTAGGCACCCCAAACTCTTGTAGTTTTTTGAAGCCTTTTGTGTATGAAGGTCTAAAATTCTGTTGTATCTGCTTGGATGTTCATGGACTTTGAGAACTCTCCTGTATTGTCTGGTCCAGCAGTCATCCACCTCTGACCCTCCAGTTGACTGTGTTTTGCTTCAATCAGAGCAGTCCCCTGAAGTGCTCCCAATGAAACAGGAGATTTCTGGTACTAGCCAGGTACTGGCTAGTGCAAAGCTCAGAAGGCTACTGTTGGGCACTGCGGTTTGTAGTCCCTGTGGGTTCTAGCCCCATGCCAACCTGCTAGTGGTGATGATTGCTCTGCTTTAATGCTTTGGGTTTAGTTTGTTTGTAAACGCTTGAATGTTACATGACTTGTTTTAATTAAAACATTTGCACAACGAGGGAAATTCACCCTTTGGCACTGGATTACTCTCAGAGACACTATAAAGGTAAATATTCCTTAATCTTCTCTAGTAAGGGGAGATGTACAATTAACATCCAAAAAGCCAGAGCTGCAGACCAGGAGTCAATGGCAAGGGGATAACTGTTTTGCAGGAGTCTTTTCTTCAAATGTAAGAACTGAAGAGTGTTTTGCTCAGCAGGACGTTATGGTGTCGGAGTGTTGGTCCTGGGGAGCAGAGGCCACTAACACGCTGTTGCAGAGGAAAATGAAAAGAATCTAAAGAATGTGTACCTGCCTCCAAGTGTGTGGCTGGGACACTGTTGGTGTGGTTGTTGCTGCACTGTACAAAAGTACACTGTAGTGTACTACACTATTAGGTGAAAATATTTCTGAGTATGATTTGGGCTTCCATTTAACTATAGAACTAGACACATGCAGTTTGGATTCATACAGAGTCATGCTGCCAGGGAGGTGGTTGAGGCACCATCCCTGGAGGTATTCAGGAGAGAAGTTGACATGGTGCTCAGGGATATAGATTAGTGTTGGGTGTGGTGGTTGTTTGGGTTTTTTTTGTGTGTGTGTGGTTTGTTTGTTGTTGTTGTTTGTGGTTTTGTTTGTTTTTTTTAGTTTTTTTTTTTTTGGTTTTTTTTTTTTTTTTTTTTTTTTCATTGGTTGGACTAGATGATTATAAGAGGTCCCTTCCAACCTAGGTGATTCTGTGATAATATGGAATTTGTAGTAAATTTTTCTGGAAAAGACAAATAGCTGTAGAATGAATCCTACTAATGTGTATTACTACAACCATTACATACTCTCTCAAAAGAAGGAGATGGGAGAAGGGTTATTGTTGAATTGGATTCAAGCTTCTGAACACGGATGTGATATTCAGGGCTTCAACACTCAGATGAACTGAGATACCTGGGACTCCTAACATGGGTGCTCGATTCCTGATGAAGGTGAGCATGCTCATATGCAGAAGACTTTCTTTTAGTAGACTTGATTATGCAATCGATAATGAACTCTGGCCATGAAAGCTGACCTTTATGACAGATTTACTGGATTTGAAGTTTAAAAATAGAATGTGTGTTTTGCATATGCCAGACTTTAATTCTCTTTCTTTTTAATTCTACATGTATTCACCCATAAATTGGAAGGAATGGTAAACATTTGTCCTCTCTGAGAAGTGTGGGAGACAGCAGGTGTAAGGTCTTTGGGATACACTGGTACAATTCCACTGAAGAGAAATATTCAAATCTAAACCAGGAGAAAATATGTGGTATTCCAAAGATGACCTTAGTGCATCTTAGTGTAAAGTTAGAATAATTTCTTTCTGTATTTTAAATATGTAGCATCTTTAGAGAGCTAAAAATTACATTTCAATTTGCCTCTGATAAATGCAGATATTTTTCTGCTGTTTTCTTTTTTTTAAATTTTTTTATTTCATAAGTCTTCTGAGTCCTCCTCATTTCTCAAAACTAATATAATGACAAACATAACCAGCTAGATGTATACCCCATGTGTCTGGAACAAGAAGCCCTGAACTTCATTTAATGAGGCATTGTTCATCAGTCCAACAGGGGGTTACTACTTCTTGCTCATCAGAATATTGATCCAAATTAGAAATGTCCTTGCTGTTTTTAAGTTCTTCTTGACCTATGTAAAATCCCTATCAGTCACCTAGAGGCGAAAAGTTCCTTACCAAGCTAGAACTGCACATTGACATCAATTAAACAGTATAAGGACCTATAACCAAGTCACTGTGAAGGTTAATATAATGAATATTCATGAGTACCAATGTAAATCTAACCCTCCAACATAGGACTGGTAAGACCCATAAAGAATTTGCAATCAGCTGTATAATCCATCATTTTTTAGATCAACATTACATGGATCACTGTTTAATTCCTTGCTATTCTCTGTCCTCTCTCAGAGTCTCCAGTTACAGATACCTACAAATAAATTGGACGCCTCCCGCGATAATTAGTTTTTCTTTTAAGGACAATGTATTATCCTTCAGCTTTAAATTGTGTGAGGATGGCTGCAATCCCTCTAATGATTGATATCAAGCTCCTCGCAGTTCTAGTAGGTTAATAAAGAGTAATATGAACAGATAGAAGCCAGTGAGTGTATTAAAAGCTCACCTTCAAGCAATCAACAGGGTACTAAGGAAAAAATAGTCACTGGACTATGCCCTAACCTCACCTAGGCAGCATATTCCTTAATTTTTCAGTTGTAACTTATGCTGCAAATTATGTCCTTCAACTGAAGAAAGCAGCATGAAACATGAGAGAAAGTGTCTGCCACAATTCCCTTGTGAAGTTCTTCTCGGATCAGTTTGTTAGAACGCCAAAGTTCAGACAGAGCACAGGCCTTTCTGCAAATGAGGAGATAAACAGCATCTGTAGGATTCCCACTGAAATAGATGTCACAAGTTGCCTTAGGGAATTTATAAGCTCCTGCGTTTGCCAGTAAGAAAGAGTTAATGGGATGACAGCTTTTCCCCTCCATCTTCATTGCTTCCCTCACTGCCATTACAAAACTAATTACTGGCAGCTCTCCTAAAAGACTGTATCCCAGCCACAAAGGGGCAGCCTGGCACTTGGCCAGAGAAATATCTCAGGCAGGAGACTAGAGCCACATATTGTCATATTTTTCTGTGAAAGATGATGGGACGCGGAAAAATTAAGACCAGCATTTGGCTGCCCGACTCATACCCCATAGACTTGCCCCTGCAGAAAAGCCCAGGTTTGGATTCTCTCTTTCACCCCCAAGGATGTGGAAGTAACAATCCCAACACAAACGAAGTGGGCGTCACATGGGAGAAACACCTGAAAACTCTGCATGGATGTAGATGTTTTTTTTTTTTTTTTTTTTTTTGGGGGGGGGGGGGGGTGTTTTGTTTTGTTTTTAAACAGGGAGAGCAGAAAAAAATGCAGAGGTGATCCATTTTTCGTTTTTAGCTTCTGCTATGGGAGATGTGAACACCAGGGGGTGCAATGACCACTGGCTGAAGCGCTGAGGACGCCAAGATGCAATTACATCCTCTCTCTATGTAGGTTAAACAGAGGAGAGATTATTCTGTGAGATGTGTTGTAAGGAAACACCCTCTGAAATCATTGTGTTGCCAACAATACACTTAGAAAACTTACTATTTTTTTTATACAACTTTAAGCATACTCTTCTGAGTATCTGGCAATGTGAGTGGGACTGAAATCCCAGAGTGCTGAGAGGTTCTGAAACATCATAGTCTGTTTCTACAGCTGAAGTGTTGCAGCATCGCCTCTACAATTGTTATCGGCAGAACTAAGCTATGCAGTGGAACTGCTGAAAACGTGTATGATAGAATAAAATTCACTGTAAAAGGTTCTTAAATATGCATTAATGTTAAATATTATAGGATTATTCTCCAGTCTTGTACTAATTTTGCTCAAGTGAGAAATCCATTCACGTTGTTGTCAGGATGCAGCTTTCCATGCGAAATAAATTCTGATGATAACACCAGCACTTAGCTGATCTCAGAAGGCTGTTCCATTGTGCTTGTCAAGTCAATCCTTTATTGCTTGTCTATAGAAATTCATATATGATGTGTTGAAAAGCTTGCAGAAAAATAGCTCAATGTACATCATTGCATCTCTTATTATGGAAATTGCTGTGATCATTTAGATGTAATAGATTTGGGACTTTTTGGTTAGCAACAGAGTTTCTGCAGAATAAACGAAAGAAAAATATTGATAGGTAAACTTGGCTCAGCAGAATGAGCACAGTGTAAAACATTTATAGTAAAGCAAGGCTGTTCAATTAAAAAGCTAATATTAAGGGACATACCTGTTTGTGGAAAAACAAAACAACTGAAGAGAATTTCAACAGTAAATGCCGACAGTCAAATTAAGTAATAAATGGGTTGAAAGGATTTATGTTACTTATCTTGATCTATAGAAGCAAGTACATAATTGTAATTGACCATAGTTTAACCCATTTGCAGTTCACTGTTCACTGAACATTTTTAAGATACGTAATTTCAGTTGTGAAGTCAAAATGAGATAAATGTGATACGGCTTGCCTTAGTGATATCTGAAGCATAAAATGCTAGTCTTCAACCTATAACCTTTTAAAAATCAAGCTAATGTAAGTGAACACGGTGCCATTCATTAGCATGTCAATGGTGATTCTCTTACACGGTGCCATTAAATTACTGTGGTGATAATTGAGACATTAAAAAAAGACAGATGCTAGGTCTGTTTCTAGGCTCTTATAACCCTTTAGCAATTAAATTTCAATGAGCTAACATAACACAGCTCTAGCAAAAATTAACAATTGGGAATATTTTTCTGTGAGATTGCCTTTCTCTAAGTGAATTAATAATTTAAATGGCCAAATTTTCAGTGCAGACTCTACTTGGTTGATGTGATTTCAGTATGGTTAAATGGGCCAAACGCTGACCTAAAGGGGCTGATCAGGATTCTCATAACAGGGATGAATGGGACATGAGTGGGGGAGTTGTTAGATGCTGTAAATTCAATGAATTCTCTGCCTGAAAAGTTTGGGAAGTGTGAGAATATGCCAGGGTACAGGTAAACAGAAGGCTCAACTGAAAGCAAGCAGGAGCAGAGCGAGAGGTAGAGGCAGAGGTGTGGGAGAGGGAACAGAGGTTTTTACTTTGTGTCACCATTGAATAAAAGTGATGGAGAGGAGTTGTGGACCCAGCCCCTGCAAGACCTGCTCTCGGGCAGTTAATGACAATCTCACCACCCTGATAAGATGCTGATGGCTGCCAAAGCAGAGCTGGTTGAAGGGGTCCTTGCTTTGGAAAAGCTGCTCCATCATATACTAGGCATATGGGAGGGGGGCCAGGAGCAATGACAAAACACCCACAGAAAAGCAAAACAAGAGGATGTGAAATCCCATTGACCCTCTGGAATCTAAATGTTTTGTTTGAGTAATTTCATAAATTCTTATTTTCATCATGTATTTAGAGGATTATTTTACTTTTTCCACTTCTGGCCTTCCACACCCTGACAAAATCATGAAAATTTTCCATTTTTAGTAACATCAAGGCCAGGGGCTACTAAGTACCAACTGAGATACCTTGTCTTCTCAGCTAGACCAGTGTCTTGTAATGAATCAGCTCAGTTCATTGTCACAGGGCCATGGAATGCTGTACTGCAAATATGGTATAGTTAGAAGCATTGGCTGCTAGCTAAAACCACCTGGTGTCAATACTACTGGCCCCAGGCATCTCTATTGGCTTCCAAATTCTTTCCCAAATGGTGCTGGGCATCTAAATACTGGGTATGATTTTCAGGGAACTGGAAGCCCTACAGCACAGCATGCAGTGTGACACATCATCATGTTCCTAAGGCAGCTTCTCATGTAAATCCCATGCAACTGTCAAACCTTGTGGGATGTACTTCAATTTATAGGCAAACTTGACTGTGTCTGAATGGCAAAGAAAATTACAGAGAATGTTCTACTTCTTTCTCAGTCATGTTTGATTGTAGAGCACCAGCTATGCTTGCTAAGGTCTAAACCCAGCATGGATAACCTCGTTTGCCTCCCTATGACCTTGCAGAATCTTGAGGCTGGTAAATTCCAGGGCCTTTGCAGGATAAAGGCAGCAGGATCTCTTCCCCAATCCCCTTTTCTCCCAGGTATCTGCTAGATGCTGGAATTTGCTTATAAATGCTGAGAAAAACTAAGATTTCTTTCCCTTTACTGGGATGGTTGCTTTATTGTACAAAGCATACTGAATACCGCTAATATTCACAGGGAGTAAATTGCAGTGTAAAAGATCTACTTGCAGACTATGGGGCATGCTAATGCAAATAGTCCCATTCTCCTGGTTTCCTTTCAGGTATGCCCATTTACACTAATCTGAACAGTTGACCCCATCTATATAACAGTGATAGCATATGGCTTTTAAAAACTTCAGGACGCTGTACTTTAAATCAGAGTGATCATTAGCATCTCAAAAAGCATCATAGCATGGATCGAATTATCTGTAATAGCTTCAATATGCCAGCACCTGGCTCAACGGGTGCCTGAAGTCACAGCAGGCCATCTGTTACTGGTCCAGTTGGATGCTTTCTAAATGCACATAGCAAGAAAGCAAGGGCACTGGGGGATAAAGTTGGAGAGAGGGAATCCAGCAGCCTGCAGTCAGAGTGCCAGGTACAGAAGCAAAGGAGGAATGTGTATTGTAAGGCTTTCCATTTTGTGTTTTAGTCTGCTGGGGAGATGTGGAGGCACTGTGAAATTTTTAAATAAAAGCTAGATATAAACTTGTAGACAATCACCAGCTGTTCATTTCTCTTCTGCAGCATGTGGAGGAACAAAAGCACATTAAAGACCAACAAAAGGATTGAAACAGCGTAGAGCAGCATCTGTGTGGCATGTTTCCCACTACCACAGGGGCCTCTGTCTTTACAGATGAATTTCACAACAGTGATAAGAGACAACTGGGTAATATTACTGCCCAGTGTTAAAGATCTGTCTGGTATATAAGTGGTTGTGTATGTCTATCCTAAGTCATGCCCTGCTCTGATCACATGTGACTACATCCAGTAGGATGGCTTGCTCTGTGCTGCGATGGGACTGTGCCGCAGGTCCATGCGAAATGAGCCTTCACTCAGCCAACACTGGCTGTAAATCATCTAGTGCATAAAAGCTACTGCTTTTAGTGTTAAAACTTAACTCTGTTGTCTTTGCCACATTCTTGTGGATTAGCAGCATGGCCCCTGGCGTGCAATAGTGTGCCAATTAAGTTTTCTCTGCTGGCAAGAGGAGAGCCCAGACAGACATTACAGAGCACCAAAAATCTGAAGGTCCTGAATGTCCTTTAGTATTGATATAAACAGATCTGGCAGGCCCCATCCATTCTGTTTGTTTCTAGTGCTGGGGTTTTTTTTGTGTATGTTCATTTGGTTGGTTGGTTGTTTGGCTTTTCAGGCAGAAGACAGCAGAGGGAGGGTGGTGTGTGTGCTTCACCTGGACTTACCCAGCTCTCTGGTTCAGGCCGTGCCTTCGAGATGATGTCTTCCACCAACCTGCATCCCACATAGGAAATAATCTGGTGCACAAACACAGCTTGTGCGGGACTGATTCACTCATCACCGACCCTGTAGCTGAAGGGCAAATGAGGATAGTGTTGAGGAGAGACAGAAGCAGACGTGCTGCCAGGCCCCCGAGGGTAGGAAGGAAAGAGATTTTTTATAGAGATCCTGTGATATCACACAAAGCTGTTGTCTCCAGAGGTGGCACTGAGAGATGCTTGATCTAGGAGCTGGCCTGGAGAAGGTTTTCCCAGTAAGGACATTAACAGAGGGACTGGTTTTATCCTTTTCTCTCTGAGCTGTTAGGTCAGAGTTTTTGCTATGTTGGAAGTTTGTTTAGTTTATGTTCTAGTGAAATATTAGAGCAGAGAATCAAAGCTTTCTTCGGCCAAGCTTCTGTGCCACCTGGCATCGGCAAGCGATTTATGTCATTTAGTGAGTAGCCTTCCCTTTTCTGGCAAGTTCAGCTCCAGAAAACACTAATTTGGTTTCACAGAGAGCAGAACAAAAGTGATATCTGTCTCCCTGCCTGTAGGAGAGCTGGGCTTGGAGGGATGAGGCTGCTACCCTTCCTGTCCTCACAGCATTCCTGCTGGTTTCAGGTCCTCAAGCAATGCTACCGTAGTACCTTGGCTGGAAAGAGATTTGCTCTTTCTTGCTTTTGGCTCCAGAGTGGTTTAAGTGAATAACTGACATTCAGTAAGTTTTCAGTAAGAACCTGTTTCTCTGTCATGTATTACCATAGGGAGTGGACATTATTAATTCAGAAAACACTTTCTTATTCGTGTTCTCAAATGCCCTTTAACATGCTGATTTCATATGTGTTCTCTTAATATAAAAAGAAATACAGTAATGCCAATTTTTTTATCATTAGGAAAGGCTAAATTGTAAGACTCTCTACCCATTAATGTCTGTGATCTATATGGAAAAAGCCCCCTCTACTAACATTAGAAAGGAGTGTAAATCTCGCTTCTCTGTATTTTGCCATATGTACATCATCCAGGGTAGCACAGTGAAACAGTTGCATAAATGTTCCTAGTACAGGAGTCCAGTTTCTTTCACCCAGCTGCAATTTGGATGAAAAGCGATAGAAGTACTGCCTAGTGTATTAAATAATGGAAAGTACACTCTTATATGTGAATTTTCCAATAGCTTTGTTGAGGAGCACGTAGCCTCATCACCAGCACAGTATGCACTGCATGATCTGCTCAGGCTTTTCTGCCAAATGTGCATCCAGCCTGAATGGGTGGAACCCAGAGCCTTTCCACTGGCAAATTTCCTGTGTGTAAGTGGTGTATAATGATGGCTAGCTTGGTGCTTAGTTAAGACATTAAGAGCATAAAAGCTGAAAGCTGAACATGTACCTATGTACCTTCTAATCAAAGGAGAAAAGGGCTTTTATTGCTTACATTTTTATTGGCATCCATGCTAGTGTGAGCCAAGCTTCTGAGCTTTACCTTTGCATTTACTAAAAGCTTTCAGGACACATGCTGTAGCTTGAAATGTATGAATGAGAAGATCTGTCCTGATGACATCCCCTCTCTGGAACACAGGACGGACTGAACAGCAGCTGTCTCTGCAGACAGAGCTCATTCTTGCCTTGTAGAAGGTGCCAAACCCTGATTGCAGAGGTTCTGGTTTTGGCAGCCTTCCTTCCTGTATTAGGCATCCCTGAACATAGGATTTGTTCATGGGTAGAGACCAGGAACAAATCCTATGGACATGCCATGGGTTCATTTCAGTATTTTCCCTTCTTTCCTACAGAGATCCTAACATTCACACGTGTTTACCAAATGTATAAAAATACACTGTTACAATGCTGCATTGGAAATCATTCCCCATTCCCCTCTGCGAGGAAGGAAATTGGAACTACATGTGAAGAAATGGCAGGACAGCTTAACATTTATCTGTCCTGTATTACTGGGGTTTCATCAAGATTTTCATTTTTGTTCTAAGATATTTCAGAGGCAGCTCTTGTGTCAGTCTTGTGTTTTGGATGCTAAACTTGCTACTAGAAGATGATGCATACTGTTATGTTGCCTCAGTGTGGGGTATAACAGGCGCGTGCCTATACTGTTCTTAATGAATATGAAAAATGTCAAAACATCAAAGTTTTAGCCTTCATAACCTGTGTTACCTGCTCTCTCTCTCTCTGGGGAACATGCAGATCTTTTTTTTTTGTTGTCTTTTGGCCTCTTATTTGAGAATTTCCTGACTTTCAGAATCTAATAAAAATATTTAGGTAACAGCTGATAGGTTGGTGGGGGGATAAATATTAACACATTAAATGTGACTGAAACCTGTGGATTCAGTTTTGAGTTTTGCAAGAAATATTTCCATGTAGGCTAGGCCACAAAACCCGTGGAAGCCAGTTTTGATTTGAATGTGGTTGGGGCTTCACATCAAGTATGTTTCAGGTCTGAAAGTAATTTTCTTATTCCTTGTGTAAGAAAGCACAGAATTTGATGATAGGTTAAAGGTGTCCATCTCTGAGAGACCTACGTAGTCTGTCTTAGCCTCTATACTCAAAGCTGTCACCTTGCCATAAAAATTATACGCTTAGTGGACTGTTAAAAAATGGCACACAAGTTCCTCCAGTCTGACAAATATGAGGGAGAGCAGTTTCATGGGGTAGGTCTGCTGGGCTGGTGCAGCCCAACTATGTCATTACTCAGGTTTCATTTTCATGGAAAGCTCTCATGGTATCATGATAACCAAATCATCTTGTGAAAACACTGCTCCTTTGGCTGGTGTTTGTCAAAGATTTGTTACAGGAGAAAATGACAACCATTGGTAGGATGTCAAGCCTGCGTATAGTCGTCCTGTCAGCTTCTGCATGTGAAAATCATAAGGAAGCAAACCTGTTATTCACACGTGTTTTACTCCATTTGACCTGCTTTTGGATGGTGTGAGGAAAAAAAAAAAAAGTCATCTACATTTCAGGCTATAGCTTGTTTTGATGAAGAAAATATGGATTTTAACTTTTTGGTATTTATATTTTGAAAATATAATACAAATTTTAGGTTTTGTTTAAGGTTGGCTGTCATTTAAATCTGTGTTTTCTATTGTCTTGCAGTTCACATTATAATTTATGCTCTCCTGAAGATGTGCATTCTGTTATCATTCCAGTCTAAGAGCAGTACTGGCTCTTTAATGAAGCATCAATATGGGAGGCAGTAAAAGATGCCTCCGGTACTTGTTTAATTAGCTGTTTCTCTACCATCACTTCCCTGCTACTCAAGGCAGCTGTAACTTAGCAAAGTGATTTATTGACATTTTCATTACAATACTGCTGATAATTTGAGAAGAGCATCCCAGTTTATTACCCAGAGGCACCTGTACTCCGTGGTGTGGACATGGTTGTCACTGCACCCTTGGCACAGATAGTGACTGCCATAACTTCATTCCATTCCTCAGGAGTGCCAAGGTTGTTGATTTGGAAGCCGAGCTAATTGCAATGGATGCCTAAGTGGGAATGAAGTTGGATATCTAGGCTTGTCCACTTCAACTTCAGTAATTCAGGTAAAAATGAACCCAGATCCAAACCATCTTGCTTTCTGGGTGAGGAGAGGGTAAAATTTAGCAGCCGACTGACACGGCTTTGTAGTGACTACAGAATCTAGTTGGAGGTCCACAATAGGTGGGGTCCCCCAAGGGCCAGTACTGTGTCCAGTCCTCTTCAATATTTTCATCAATGACCTGGATGAAAGGATGGAATGTACCCTCAGCAAGTTTGCTGATGACACAAAACTGGGAGGGGTGGCTGATGTAGCAAAAGGCTGTGCTGCCTTCCAGCAAGACTTGGACAGGCTGGAGACTTGGGCAGAGAGGAACCTGGTGAAACAACAAGGGTGTTGGTGAGGAATACCTGGGGAGGAATAACCCCCTGCACCAGTACAGGTTGGGGGCTGACCTGCTGGAGAGCAACTCTGAGGAAAAAGACCTGGGAGTCCTGGTCGATAACAGGATGACCGTGAGCCAGAATATGCCCTTGGTGCCAAGACGGCCAATGGCATCCTGAGTTGCATCAAGATGAGTGTGACCACCAGGTCGAGGGAGGTTATCCTGCCCATTTACTCTGCCCTGGGGAGGCCCCGCCTGGAGTACTGTGTCCAGTTCTGGGCTCCCTGGTTCAAGAAGGACAGGGATCTTATGGAGAAGATACAGCAGAGGAACACAAAAATGATTAGGGGCCTGGAGCATCTCTCTTGTGAGGAACGACTGAAGGACTTGGGTCTCTTTAGTTTGGAGAAGAGAAGACTGAGGGGCCATCTGTTCAACACCTATAATTACTTAAAGGGTGAGTGTCAAGAGGAAGGGGCCAGTCTTTTTTCAACGGTGCCCAGTGAGAGGACAAGAGGAAATGGGCACAAATTTGTACATAAGAAGTTCCACCTAAACGTAAGGAGGAATTTCTTTACTTGGAGGGTGGCAGAGCCCTGGAACAGGCTGCCCAGAGAGGTGGTGGAGTCTTCGTCTCTGGAGACATTAAAAACCTGCCTGGACAAGTTCCTGTGTAAACTGTTCTAAAAGGACTTGCTTTGGCGGGGTGGTGGTGGTGGGGGGTGGTGGACTAGATGATCTCCTGAGGTCTCTTCCAACCCCATGTGATTCTGCGATTAACTAATTTCATAGTGGAGACGAAAAGTCAGATGCCAGCAGAGGAAGAAAGAAGCATGAGTAGCAGGTTAATCTGCTGTGCTGAAGAACACTGCTACTGGCTTTACAAGGGTCAAGAGAGTAGCATCGATGATGTTATGCCCCTTAGATTGCTTGAATGACAGGAGCCATGAGTTTGAGAGTGCAACTGCTTGAGTGACAGCAGGAGATAGGGGACTTGAACTTTAGCTGAGAGGAAGAGCCTGTTTTCCTGATAAAGAAAGCATAACGTGGCTTTGGTCATAGTAAGAGAAGTTTGATAGCAAAAATACAAAGAGTTTTATGGTTTGGACCATAAAGAGTTTTATGGATTCATCTAAAAGCCAGAGCAATATAGAGGAAAGGATCATTTGAATTTTTGGGATTCAGTGATGTTTGATGATCGTTTGTATCAGGCTAGCTTGTGGGTAGTTGCTGGTTCAAATGAATAGGAAAATTCTTGTGGAAAAAGCTGACTGGAATAAAAAGCCAACACAAAAACACAAAATGCCCACCCAAACTCTGTCATAAAGTCATGGTATTCAAGTTCCTCCTGGAAAGATACTTCTCTCCTATTCTGGCGTGAGTTTAAATATACATCTCAAGTCTCAAATGAGAAAGGAACAGATTGAAAGGAAAGGAAAACTAAGGAGTGGAATATTAAAAAAAAAAAAGGCATTTCAAAGTCCTCTAATTTTTGTAGGTGTTGTAATAGAGTGGCTTTTTTGTACTTCTGTATTGGTAAGACTGAAGGAGTCCATTATCAGCCTTTTGGGATATATGCACTCCAATTTTTTTTCCTGGAAAATGTTTTTTAAAATAGAAGTGCAGGAGGCGGAGAATGGCAAATAAATTACATTTTCTTGCTGCATCTTTCCCTCTAGTCTATTAAAAACTCTTGTGTTCTGTGCAAAGAGAAATGCACTGAATTGTATTCCAACTGGGAAGAACACAGACATAAATATGTGCTGTAATTAATAGCTGTTCATTCCGTATTGGTTGGTCAGAGCAAACACCAGGGCCTCAAAACCACCTTTTCTAGCACTGAACAGGCAGCTGATATATAGATATCACCCTTGGTATAGATTATACGTAGTTGGGGGCTTCTTAATCAGCATTAGTAGCTTACATTATCCCAAGGGACAAGTGCTATCTGAGGATTGCTAGAATATTGTGCTGCCTTTCAATGACAGGCAAGAGATCCCCCCATGGGAAGTATGATTTTCTGCTCCATCTGCTCTGGGTAAGGTTGAAATTGGAAAGTAACTTTAATGTTGTTTTGTGGGTTTTTTGGCTTATGGTCCCTGTAGCATTGGAAAGGTTCTTCTGTAGGGTGCTCAGTTTAAAATAACAGTGTAGGCACAGATTTTTAATAATAAGTAGGGGATTTATGTCTATCCATGTGTGTGTACTCACCTTGAAGGTTTAGTATTAAATATTTTATGTTTTCTGTTCTTGTCTCTAGTGTATTCAAGTGTGTACTAGGGGCATAGTAATTATAGAGAACAGAACAAAGAACATATGTCAACAAGGAAGAAAACTTCAATAGTAGGCTTTTGTAGAAGGTCTGCATCAACATAAAGGATAATTCTTAAATTATCTGCAGAACAAAGCCAAGGACATTACCAATATTTCATTATATAGGGTCACTAATGGCTACCGTGATAATTAAATAATATTCTTCATTACAGAATTTCAGCAAGGCTGTCTATGCGCTGGGAACTGTTCAGTTAAAACAAGTACCTTCTTAAACTTTTAAGTAAATCTGAATTTTTAAATCCAGCCTCAACATTTTTACTGAAACATTCTATCACAATAACACAGTATCACTCATGCTGAAAGACAGTTACTGGATATTCTGTACTAATTAGGGGTATATTCAAATAACTGCAAGTCACTAGCTGTAAATTAAAATATAATTTGATAAACACATGTTGTGACTATCTTTAAGCGTAATCTAATGCTGTCAAGGAATCAGGATTTTTCCCTCTACTAATTAAAAGCAAATGAGGTTACTCTGTCTAAACATGCTGCAGCTCTGTGCTACTGTGTATGTAAAGCATCACCATAATTCTTTCACCTGCATCTTTTAGGTATGAAATGTGTGGAACATGGATATTTATTAACCTTGTTGATGAAAGGAGACTGGTTTTATGATTCTTAAAACATAAGGAATAATTATCCTCACTCACTCTGAGTGGACGATGGCAGTGTTCTCATCTGATGTTTCTCTGTATGTAAATCTAATACTGGAGCGAGTTGAAATCACTAGGAATCCTAAACTACCAGATATTCCACTGCTCCCCTCTTAACAGGAAATCAGGCCAGGGGCAATGCTCAAGCTCTAAAAAAGCCTATTGAAGCCAGTAGGGGACTTTCTACTTGTTTCAGTGGGTTTTGGATTAGACCCAAGTAGCTTTTGAAACCAATACAGACTGTTATGTTTTCTGAGAGATCAATATCTAGAAAATCTCCTTACTTATGCTGCTTTACATTCACAAACTCATTAAAAGCCTGCATCTCATTGACAGGGAGGTAGTCACGGAAATGCTTTGTGATTCTGGGTCGTACATACCAAGGACTTTATCTTGCCTTTCTCTCCTTTGTAGAACACTGCAACAGAACAGATAAAAACGTGATTACCAACATGCGTTGGGACTGCATGATTCATTCTACACACACATTTTTGCCGTAATGCAAAAATATTTGGCTTCAGGGCCCGAATGCTCACATCACCTAATTTAATGCTATTACAGTTTGACACTAATAGGCTGCTTTACAAAAAGCATGTGAAGCACAACTTGAAATAAACCCACTTTGTTAAGAATTGCAACTTAGAAATTAATGAATAGCCTGGATGAAATGTAGTTTCCGCTCTTTTCCCTTGACTTTGAGAAAACCATTATTCCACCTGCCTTTTTCTCCTAGTTTCCCATCAAGCTAATGAAAGGCAAGAAATTAACAAAGTGAATGAAGTACTCTTCCCATTATCCCCATGTCATAAAGAGATCCAAGACAGAGAAAACACTAAGAAACTTTAATAAGGGCAAACCCCATATTTCTCATTTTATCACGCAGGTTTGTTGTGCTTTGACAGCAGAGAGTGTCTGTTCTTTTGTTTTATTTTTTCCCCCTCAGGAAAAATAAGGAAAATCTGGAAAGCTGGGAAGCTGCTGAGGGAGGAAAATTGATTTTTTGTGAAATACTTTGAATGAATACTGAAAGAATCCTCAACATTGAAAATTATGTTGCTGCTACACTTCAGTTCTTCCAAATGCATTCTAAAATTAATTAGGATTTCAAAATATATTATTTTATTTTTAATTTATATCAGTATAGAGGTCCAGGGCTTGTATTTTATGTATATCTACGTCCCCTGGTGCTACTTTTCAATGAATATGTAGGAATGCCACGTTCATTTTCCAGATTTTCCCTTTACAAAACATACTTTTCTTCTGTGTCTGCAATAAAGTGCTATGTTTTCAATATGGGGTAGGGCTCAGATCTAGTCTGTAAATACCTTTCTGCTAAAAAGTCAATAATATTGACGTTTTGTATTTCCATTTTTTATTTCTTCTTACTTTACAAATGTCTGGAGGCAAACAGTAAATGTAAATACCTTAATATGCAGAACAGTTCTGACTCAAATATTGCATATATTTGTCATTATTCTAAAATAAAGAACGTATAGTTATTTATTATATAAACTTGCCCAGCAGAACTTTGTTTCATTAATAAATTAAGCATAATACATTTTTCACTCCTAAAAAAATAATTAAATCTTACTTTCAAAGAGAAAAATAACTAAAGTAGATATATTTATAATTCAATTTGCTCCCTCTTTCTCTGTAGAAATGGAGCTGTTGCATTTTTCTTTGTGCTTTTCCTCAGACTTCCAAACTTTCTATAAAGTTTATGTCTCTCAAGATAAAAACCTTATTGCATCTATGTAAGGGATACCATGCCTACATGTAACGAGCAGTAATACTGCAATTTCTTAAATCCAGTTCCTCCTCTGATTTATTTGAATGAACCTGCTCTTGGTTTGTGGTAATATCTTTTTGGGATGCTGAGAACTCTACTGTAGATTTCAGGACCAACTTTTCTATTTTCTCTACCCTTTTCCTAATTACTCATTCATAGCAAACCAGCTATTATGACACTTATTTTTTCACCATTCCATATTCTTTCTCTCCTCTCCACTTCATCTGGGCTAGTGTGAAATATCTGTTTGCTTAATTCCCTCCCTTTCTCCCACCTTTGTTGCTTCATTGTACCTCTCTTATCGATGCCTTTTTTTTTTTTTTTTTTAAATGAAAGTATATGGTCTCCAAAATTATGAATAAGCCTCCAGAAAGTGACCTATTCGGCCTTGTCCAACAACGAGTGACATAAACAAGAAGAGTCCAAATATTATGAATGGTCTTAGCTGATGCTTTTACTTACCAGGGGACTGGAGTTGGTGACAGAACCAGTAGCTCCCCCAAGCCCCATCTCAAGCCTTGAGATGGAAAATTCACATTTCTTTTCTTGCTTTTTAATAACCTCACTTGTCTGAACGCAACTTCTCTGCCTCTGTATGTGTCCCCCTATCTTTGGGTTAAATAACTTATTGCCGCTAGAATAAATTATTGACTGAGCTAGACACCAGCAAAGAATACCCTTTTGTGGCAGCATTTTAATGCAAGAGATTCCTAGGCCTGAATGTGCTTCTGTCTTTTACCATGGTGAGTTAAAGTTGACACAGCTAATTTTGTGTTGAAGCTGACCTAATCCACATCGAGGTTAGCAAAAGGGAAAGTGATCAAAAGGCAGGCAGTGAAAATAATGGTTTGGAACCATGAGAGAAGACCTCAATTTTTGTTGATTCCATCCCTTCTCTGCTAAAACCAGCAACATTCTGGCACACCAACAGTAGGATCTTGCTTAATTTTAGCTTCCTAAGGCTATCTGTCTAGTCAAAGCCAGCCATGTGAGCTGTCTCTTGTGGAAGGGGATGGAGACAAAGAAGGGCCACTGGTTTGCAGGAGCTGTCCATACTCCAAGTGGCTTAGGAAAAATGAGATGTATCTTTCCTTGTGAAGTGAGGATGAGTAATGTCCTGGAGCTCTGGTGGGCAAGCTCGGATTTTGTCAATGTTTACAGACTTACCATATATTGGGCATTACCATCCTTTGAGTGGAAATGGTAGGATGGGTGCTGTTTCTCTTTTCAGCTGCCACAGTTCACAGTCCACTAAACAACTTCCAGCTGTAGTTTAATTAAGTATTTTGGTAATACACCAGTAACAAATATGGCATTGTTTCCAGGGTAGAAACTTTCCTGCATGGATTAGGGTAGGCACCTGGGATAGTATCACTTAGACTTTGCCTAATCTCAGTATGTGTAGTTATCTGCAAAAGTCCTTGTACTTTGTGTAACCCCATTGAAAATACTGAGACTAATACCAGATTAAAGCACTGCTCAGTGGGAAATTATGTGATAGAACTGGGACACTTTGAGAATTCATCCATATTAAAAAAAAAAATCTTATTGAAAAGGAAAATAATTCAACTGAGACCAATGATGGGCATTTTCTCTTCCTCACTAACCCATGTACAATAAAAAATTAGCATTCTTCTCTCAGTTGGAGACTAGTTTTTATTTCAGCTGTGTTTCATCACTGTTGCTTCTGTAGTGGATGTATGCTGAATGAATCTTAGCTCCACAAAAGCAGTGTGAGATATAGTAAAGGTGGATTTACTGGGAACACCGGTAAGGGAGTCTGGAGTACAGGTGGTTTTTTTCATGAATCCTTCTGGTCAAAGGGATGTGGTTTGAAAGAGCCAGTCAAATCTGGGAAGTCAACAGATGGTTACAGGACTGGTGCCACAGCCAGGGCTTTGGTATCTAGACCATGAGAAACTAGGTCTACTGGGGACTGATGAGGTAGGTCCATCTGTTGGAGGAAGGGAAGAACATTTTCAGCCATAGGCTTGCCAAGCTTATTAAAAAGGCTCTAAACTAAACTTGCTGGGGGAGGGGAACCTCAATCCATCACACTCCTACCAGTTTGACGCCAATGCCAGCAGTATGCCCAGGGCCTGGAGAAGGATCACAGGTCAGCAATAGAGCACCTGAAGGCAGCACACAGAAAGAATGATTTACTGTGGTGGTGGTGAGACACTGTCCCAGGTTACCCAGAGATGTTGTGGATGACCCCATCCCTGGAGGTGTTCATGGCCAGGCTGAATGGGGCTTTGAGCAATCTGCTCTAGTGGGAGGTGTTCCTGCCCAGGGCAGGGGGTTTGGAACTGGATGATCATTGAGGTCCCTTCCAACCCAAACAATTCTATGATTCTGTGATTTGTTTTTAAGACTAAATAAATAGTATGGGCTTAGATTCATTTTTGACCCTATCTTTTTGAAAAAGAGGAAAGAAGAATATTTGCATGTGAGAGGTTATATCTGATCACCTTGCTCATTTAAACCAATGTTGGGAGCTCAGTGCTTTGTACCAATTTGTTCCTGATACCTTTCACTGCCAGGTATGTCACTGGTGTGGTGCGATGAGATACAGGGAAAGATGGATGGTGCAGGCTTTACATCATCTGGGAGTTGCATACACATAGAATGTTGTCTTGTACAGAAGAGCAGACTGTGTTTCATAATCTGACCTTTTGGGCATTACTAAAAGCCTTCAACAATCACGGTAAATATTCCTTATGAGCTGCACTTTGGATCAGGTCTCAGCTGGCAAGGAAGTGCTCAGACCAGTGGACTAGTCTTGCTTTTTGTCTTAGTCCCACATCTCTGTTTGTGTGAACACTAAAGAAGCAGGAGAGAAAGACCAACAGAGTCACAGGAGGTTGCATGAGAGTGCAGTGCACAGCTAGTCCCGTACAAGTGGTTGCTTTATAAGGGCTTGCACTGCAGAAGTTGGGGGAATGGACTGGGAATAGAGAGAGGAGATTGATTTGTTTGACAAGCGTTTCCAGTGTGTCCATCTTTATAATTCTAGCTGATGTCTCAATCTGAACACGTTTTATTTTTGGTGTTTGAGAGTAAGTTGTCACCCAAAGTGCCTGCTAGGAATTTTGTAATTAACATGCTAATCAAGATTCGCCTCAAGGTGTTGTTTAGACTCATTAGTAATACAAAGAAGTAGCTAGCAGACAAGTGTGGCAAGACTTGAGGAAAGTATACGGAGAATACTGTCTGCTTGTATGAAACCATCAAGGACATGAAAATAACAAATTAATTAAAGTGGGTTATAGCAAGTCATAAGGCCACATTAAGTGTCCAGTCATAATGAGTTAGTATTGGATTGTGCTTTGAGGAGAGAGAGCAGTAATGCGCTACGCAGGGAGAGTAACTTAGAGAGGGGAGAAGTTTCGAAACTTCGTCTTGTGACAAAGGAAGGCGGCTTTGAATACCAAGACTCCAGGATACTGATTTGCACTGCCTTCAGAGAGAACAGGCTCCCAAAGTCCTTCAGTTGTGCAATTCTCGGCTGGCACCCAAAGCCATAGCATTCAAGGTGGATATCCATGTCAGTCTCCCTGTAGCATAATGCCACCAGCTACCAGGTCCCTCCAGGCAGGGCTGTGCACTAGGGCCTTTCAAACT
Organism: Pedionomus torquatus; assembly: GCA_013398155.1. Classification (NCBI taxonomy): domain Eukaryota; kingdom Metazoa; phylum Chordata; class Aves; order Charadriiformes; family Pedionomidae; genus Pedionomus; species Pedionomus torquatus. The sequence goes on from VZRU01009331.1 coordinate 874,307, forward strand.
GAGCGTAAATTGTGTGTTTAAACACAGAACTGGTGAGTTAGTCATGAGGAAAGAAAAATGGAGGAGGCCATGAGACTTGTAGCTGAACTTTTGCAGAACTCAGGATACTCTACTGTGTCATGGGATATTTACCTAAATAACAAGGCTCTGAAGTGGGCTAGCTCGACCTGACTGGCTGTGAGTAAACAGATAGAGGAAGAAGCAGACAGTCAGAAGCACTGACACTTCCCTCTGGGGTGGTACAGAATATTTGGAATGTCTTCCATGTGTTAGCATAAGAGGTACCTTAGAAACACGAGTGATAAATGACAGGAGCACAAATTATTTCCATTATAGCAAAAAGCCTTTGTAGGCAATAATTCTGGCACCTGTATCTATTAGCAACAGATTAGTGAGAAGCTTGAAAACAAGACAGGGGGGCATAATAAGGTTAACGATCTCACCATGCACCTAAATGCATTCATCTGGGTGGAATTTATATTGCTAATTGACTTGGTAAGAACTCCCTCAGTCAGCTGATATAGAGTCAAGAGGGAGTATAGCTTTCTGTTTTGTTACCTGGGAGAGAATCAAGAATTAATCTTGTTTAGCATGTATTTGAGTTACAAAAACAAAAGTCTGAAGGCCACAGGGAGTCTCCTAAGGAAGGAGACTCTGCCTTTTAAGATTTAAGGTAAGACTTACTACCTATTGCATATATTGCAATCAAGTAATCTGATAACGCTGTAAAATATTCAAGTCTTTCTTGTTGTAATAGACTAGATTACAAGGGTTTGTTACAAGTGTCTGTTATTCAAAATTGGTTTGAAATGAAAGCTATTTTAAAAAATATGAAAAAGTCTCCTAAAATAAGCTGTTTGGCCTGTATCATTTAAATTATAACCCTCACTTGGTAGTCAACCACCATGGATGCGTAGTTTCCTGAACTGTTGAAGCACATTAAATTACTGGTCAGATGTGTGGGCATTAACAGATGTGCGTGTGTTGTTCTCGTTGTCACGGTCCGTTCCAATTTAAATGGAATATATTAATCTATTAGATAAGAACCTGTGGATTGTAGCTGCTTTGCATTATGTTCTTTGCTGTGCAGGACTTCTTTCTCTTGTCAACAGGAGATGACAGGCTGCCGCAATCAGTGCGCACAAGGGGACCATGCACAGCCTTGAAAGCACAATTGCTTTGTTCTTGGCCTATACTTAGCTGTTCTTCAGTGCAGCAGCAGGGGTTTATGTTTTGCTGGTTTGCCTAAGAAATGTTAAGAGGAAGTTACAGACTCAATGCCTGTGTAATTGTGCGGCTGTTAAAGGATTTTGGCAAATTATAACTATTTATTTGGAAAGAAATAGTACTGGTATGAACTCCTTTTACTAGCCTGTGTTTGAGTAACGATGAATCACTAAGGTCATGGACATTTTGCCTTATCAGATTGTTTTTGAAGGAAATAAACAATAATAGCTGTAAATTACGTGTGTGTAGATGGAGGGAGGAGGTGGGTAGCTATGGAAGAAGTTGTATGTGTATCCTGTGGCCTGTCTTTGCTTCTGTAAATAGGCACATGATGGTAGATAATCTGCATATGTTTACCTTGCTATGTCATATTATTTAAGTGGTATGACATAACAATTACAACTCAAAGCTACAAAATTGAGGACATACCTTTGGATGAGAGGACTTCATAAATCTGCTTCCATAATCTAACATCAGGGAACTAGAGCATGGATGGATTTACAGGTGTTTTTTGTTTGTTTGTTCGCTTTGCTGTGCAGAGCAAGATGTGATCTTGATGCCTCTACCTGTGAGCTTACTGTAAGAGTCTAGGAGTGGCACCAGACTGGGCAGTACAGCCCATGAGAGTGTTCTGCTAGAAAGTAAAAAGTATAAATGCAGGTTAGAATTGATAAGGAAGTAGCAGGCTTCATTGAAGGTGTTAGGAGTGCTATCCATGTTCCTTGTATGGCTTTTTACAAGAAAGCCCAAATCATGCCTGTCTTTCTTCAGCCTGGAATACTATGGAATGGCAATTAAGGTCTTGCCATATGGCCAGGAGGGTAAGTTACTTCCAGATCTCTGAGCCTTTGATCTCAGTTTTACAGATTATCAGTTCCTTCTTTGATGAGGACCTGTCATCACATCAGAGACCTCAGTCACTTGCTTAAAGTAGTACCAAAAGGAGTAGTAGTAGCATTTCCCCCATAATCTGGCTGAGGTTTAGGTGCATGCAGATTCGCTGTTGAACAGCGTTCCTTCCACTGTTCTCACGCAATTTCATCTTCTGTGACAGAATGTTTGTTCTCCTAGCTTTCTTATGCTTTAACTATAAAGCTTTCCTAGCTTTACCTATTTAAAGATAAAAGCAAGTCTCAACAATTTGTTCATTCACTCAATCAGAGAAGTTTTCCTTTCCTGGCTAAATCTACTGTGGGAGAAACAAAGCAATCCGAAACAGAGTGTGCTCTTATATTGAACCTGAAATGCAGGAAAGGGAAAGGCCTATAGAATCAGGTGGTAAGGCTTGCTTCCATGGCAATTTTTCTTTTTAAGTAGCATGTTGAAAGTTTTCTTCCTAGTTCCTCTTAATTACTGGGCAGTGTGAGAATCTCTGTCTTAAAGTCGGTGTTACAGGACAGCTTCGCTACAGAGCATAGGTGAAAAGATTTCTTTACATCGTATTTGAAGGAAGGAAAATGATTTATGCAAAAAGTTTGTGAACTGGATGAATCTCAGCATTGCTTTCTGGTGTAGCTTTTTGATGCTCTGTTGATAATGTTTTTCCAGCAGAATTTTACATTAAGTACTTTTCCTCCAACTTGCTCTGAGCATAAAATGAAATAGTTCACATGACGGCTACACTCCTACTTGAGGCATTCACTGCATTACGTGACAAAGAGTACTTCTAAAGAAGTACTTTCAGGTTCACTTTTAAGTGCTTTGTCCCATTCTCCCATCTATTCCTGTTGTTTATTTAAAGTGCTCCTTGGGTTGTTAAGCTATTTCTTAAATGACTTCTCAGTCAGATGTTACAGATAGTATAATACAGTCTACGAAGGCCAATTTTCTACAAGGTATTGAAAAACCCAGGTTTTATTCAAGTATTCCAACCATCAACTGGCAGCGTTGCCAAGTCTTTCATCGAAGTTGTGTTATTCATACAAGACTAACAGCTTTAGTACTTCTGATTCAGTTGTTTGTATCACATTTAGGAATAGGTCTGAAACCAAATCCAGTAGAAATAAGGATCAACTACAGTTCTGTTTTTGCACAAAACTGTGAAAGGAGTTTGATGTGATTGAAATGGGATCACAGAATATGGAAACCTCTTTTCATTCATAGCATGAAAAAATAGTTTGGAATCGTTTTCACCTTCACTAAATACAAACACAGAAAAAATGACTTGCAGCAAACTGTTGTAAAGGATTAAAGTTATCAATTGTCAGACTTCCGTCTTTTTAAACTTACTGTTCCAAGTCCATCATTGGGTGTTATAGTGGGTGTTATACTGAGTGTTATGCTATAAAGTGATTGTATATGCCAAAAAAATTGCCACTACTTGTCACTGAATTTAAAACAATTTTCAGAATTATCTGGATATTTGGAACATCTTCTGTTTCTACTTGTAATATTTGGGATACTTTAAAAAACATAAATGAATACTTTTCCTTTTGTCTTGCTTTCTGTGTTTGATCTTCATAGAACTTCAGATAACTTTACTAGAGAATACAATATTTTATTTCATTCCATGATTGAAAAACTACAATTATTTCAATTTTCATATGGGATATTTATAACTTTCATCTAAATATTGCTATTTGAGTGATCTATCTGTAAAACACTTTTATTCAAGACTTTCAAAACTAGCCAGACATGATTCAACCAAGTATATTTTTCCTGTTCTTCCAGTGTTCACCTAACTTCATTATTTTACAAAGTAGTTATTGCAAAATAGTTTTTCTTTCCAGCAGAAGCAATCTATGAATTATTTCATTGTTGTTACTAAACAGGAAAGAAGAAGTTTCTCAAAAGTACTTCAGTATTTAAGATGTTGTCTCTTGCTGTTCACATAGAAAGAAAAATGGTTCCATAAAATTGGCATCTTCCTTCTAAGCAGGTAAAGAAAATTATGGGCTGTTTGTAAGTAGTGTGTTATTTAAACTCTAGTGCATCTAACAGAACACTAATCTTCCCTAAATTACAGCCAACCAGCTTTGTCCAGCACCATTGGGTGAAGTTATTGATGTCTACTAAGTTCATTACCTTTTTCTTTTTATCTTAGCATTGTGGACCATGTGTTAATTGGTTTCCTTGTTTATTGAGTTTTGACCTTGTCAAAAAAGGTAACGTCAGTACTCTTGCTCTGACTGGATACATTTATATGTATTTATTTTTATGCTTTGTGTGAGTAGGACTGCTAAAATATTATTTCTCTACAAATCTTGGAATCCTTAAATGTGGAGAACAAGCTTCTTCTCTTTAATCTGCTGTTGTTAGGCTTACCTTGTTGGCTGAAACTGCTCAGACTTGCATTATTTTGTATCTCTATTCTAGCATCACTTGTATTAACAGAGGATTGGCAGGTAACCGCAAGTGTTTTTATATTACTTACTTGCCAGAATATTGCTGGATTAACTCTTGTGTGCTTACATACCTGGTTACAATAGCATGTTAACTGCAAAAAACTGCATGGACTAAAACACCAGCACATGATACACATAAATCTTATCTGCAGTTGTTGAAAGTACATCAGTGTTGTATTGCTGCCAATTCATCTTTGTCTCTCAGTCATGGCTCATTGGATGTTATATCTTGTGCATGTAAGTGGAAGGTCCAGAATTTCATGGAAGGTTGTGGGGTGGTGGGAAAGCTGGTATTTCTGTATTTTACAATCTTGTTTGACACCAAACATTCATTGCTCTTTATGAAAGTTTTTAAAAAATCATCATACACTACCTGTTTGGATCACCCATTGTCTTGGATCTTTTCAAATTTGCAGTTCTAGGAAGTACCAAGGAAGGGTATTACATCTGCAGTTAATACAGTTAATTACTGAACTGCCAAGAGTGGGCTTGGAATCTCTTTGAATGAACTACAACAGTTGATAACCCTGTTCTAACTAATTCCGGGAAAATAGTGTGCTAGTCTCTTCAATTGTTCTCAAAGTAAAAAACCAACAGGGTCTAATCTCAGTTAAATCTTAAAATGTAAAAAAACCCAAAACCCAAACTGAAAAGAACACTTGATACAAGCATTTGCAGTCCTCAACATTTGCCTACAACCTTGAAGTTTAATATAAATAAACTATGTGGTCTTGGTAGTTTAATCGCTTAGTGACTGACTGACTTCAGGAAAACTACTGTGGTTTTGGGTGACTGTCCAGAGTCTTTTGTCACACATACCCATCCCTCCCCCACCAGGGCCATCAGCTGAGAGAGCTCTTTCTGTTGTTTTCTGTTCATCTTGAAAGCAATCTGTTGAAGCTGCTGCATTGTTAATGAAAACACGCTGTGTAGTGCCCAAGATACTCTCCTTTGAAAAAGGAAATTAAATTTTAAAAGCTTAATTAAGGTAATGCTGAAGATCCAGTTTACCTACAAATGAATGGTATCAGAGTTAAGGGAGCGAATGTTGCTGTGCCAAAGAGATTCCAAGACATACATCTTAAAGCTGATCTTGTGCTGTTTTATTTGTAAGCGATCATGTAGCTTTCTTATTTATTGCTCATCACTAGTGAGGTAGCAGATAATTTAATTTGTGGTATCACTGACAGAGAGGCTTCTTCATTATGATGAAGTTAATTTGTGCTATTAAATGTGTCTGTTACCTTCCCAGTCATGTTATGAACCATTGTAGGATGTGTCCTATTGCAGAGAAGCACGTTTATGAACACTTGCTAATTAGAGAACTGCAGTGCAGCCTGTGATTAAACCATTTAAATCTCAGAGTGTTCTGAGGACCTGGTATGAATTAAGGAAATGCTGAGTGTGAGCTTCATTTATGGGAGTTTTTATTAGTATCCACAGTTCCACTGATTACTTCTGTTGGGATTTGGTCTGGTATGTACATGCTGACATGATATTAGTGGTTTGTTTATGAAATGAGTGATGCCTAATGTCATATCAGTAGACATTTCATTTTAGACTCATAGAAAGAAATTCAGGCCTTGCTCCAGGCTTTTATCTTTAACTTCCCTGCAGATGAGTGTCTTAGTCCAAGAATTCAATTAAGCTTCATGACAGTTCCACTGCTTCTTTACCTGTTGATTACAGAATTAGGGCTGACTTACAGCTACCTGATAAATCTCTTGTATTCCGAAGGAACTAAGAGGTCAAACTTCTTTTACTCGTTACAATGACATTGAAAATATGTAGTTGGTTTCTTTTTGAGATCATATTCAAATATAAACTGTTCTGGCTCATAATAGCAGCATTTGTTACTCTTCATACAGGACCTCTGAGTGCTTGTAAGTACTACTAAAAGGTGCAACAGAAGAAATTGTTGGTATTTGATAACCCTATCTAAAAATAAAAGTAGGATGTGTATCCTTGATTGGAGGATGTAGAGTTTACATCAATAGATGTTCAAGATGCATTTGGGGAAGGACTTTTTACTGGGTAGTGTAGCAATAAGACAAGGGGTAATGGTTTTAAACTGAAAGAGGGGAGATTTAGATTAGATATCAGGAAGAAATTTTTTGCTGTGAGGGTGGTGAAGACACTGTCTCAGGTTGCTCAGAGAAGTTGTGGCTGCCCGATCCCTGGAAGTGTTCGAGGTCAGGCTGGATGGGGTTTTGAGCAACCTGGTCTGGTGGGAGGTGTCCCTGCCCATGGCAGGGGGCTTGGAACTCGATGATCTTTGAGGTCCCTTCCAACCCAAACCATTTCATGATTCTATGTAAACTGTGAGACTGTAACAGGATTCATAATTATCACCTTTTTTTTTTTTTCTATCCAGAAGGAAAAATTCACTTGGATGAAGATTGTCAAGTGTTTTTGAAAGAAACACAAGTGGATTGGGGAACAGGAGGGCAGCAAGGAGAAGGGGGCATGATGGGCACTTTCTGCCTTTCACCCCTGCACTCTATACAGAACTTAAGCAAAGGGCTCCGTTAAGTTTAGGGCTCCGTTGCCTGCTTGCCGTTAATTGTGGTCCCTCTGTTTAAGTCTTCTTGCCATCTGATCTCTATTGCAACATATTCTTTAAGAGGAGTTAGTCATAAAACAGCTCCCTAAAATAGAAATAGTAGTGGGTGGGGATAGTTGAGCCTGCCACAGCAAGCAAGGAAAAACGTTAAAAATATGAAAGATGCAAGCCATTTTATGTGATGTTTTTCAGGTCTATCAAAAGACTTGTCTCTGTGGAAGCAGACGCAGGACTGAGAAGTTGAGTGGAAAAGCCTTTTTAAGACTCCTGAGCACATGATTACGAATCTCACCTGTGCTTGTGTCAGATAGTGAGGCTTCTTCGGGGAATATGTCAGGGTGACATTCAGTGACAACACCTGGAAATACACCACATTATTAATGGTAGGCAATTCTCACAGGCTGCTTTCTTTCCCTGCCTGCTCTCAGCCAAATGACAGAGGAATCCTCTCTGACAGTGGTCAGAAATAGGAATCTAAATCTTCTTATGTTGAAAAATGTTCCATGTCAATGTGTCTTAGCCAGATAAACAGTATCAAACAGAATTAACTTTAACATGAGGGAATGCTGCAATTTCTTGCTGTGGGAAATCAATGCAAGCTCTCTGGTTTCTGCTCAGAGACCCCATGTTCACTAAGCACAACTCCACTCCGTTGGATGTATTCCTTTCTGTGTGGCATGCCAAGGTTCCAGACCCTATTAAGCCTTATTTCCCTAGTGAAATGAGACTTCCCCCAAAAAGAAACATTTTCCCATGCTTGCTTTTTGGTTCAGGCTAAATTTAAAGTTGCCATTCATTTCTCTGTCTCTCTGTCAATCTTCTGGGGTCAAAATGGTCTCTCAGTTGTAAATGACTGGCTCTTGCAGATTATAGCAGATGTGTTTTGTGATTAAAATATATCAAAAGTTGGCCCTTTAGAGGCACACAGAGCAACAAGAAAAATCCTGAGTCGCAGTTCATGACTACCTGAGGCTGTTTATTGATAGCACTCAGTAGATACATGAGGCAAGCAATTTGCATGTACCAGCGATGAATAAAGCAGGAAGCTTTATTTACGTGTTCAGGTGCGTGTACACTCAAGCGCAATTTCCTGCAGGTTCACTATAGCAACTAGGCTTCCAGATGTCATTAATTTCCAACACAGCCTATAATTCAAGGGTGCCTAAAGTCAAAACTCTATTTTCGGGCCCTCTGAGCCTTTTCCTTCTGCTTTGCCCTCCCCCTGGATTCCTTCCAGTAGCTTTCCTGCAGATGTGCACCCTCTTCTGGATGGCTGAGCAAGACATCTGAGCATGTTGGGTCCCACACGGACACTTCCAGAAACCACTCTTGATGTAGCTTTGGCCAGGAGATGCTTTCAGTGATAGTCACCTGCATTCTTTTACTTGAGCATGGGATTTTAAGCATAAAGAAGTTGCTTTTTTCCTTGCCTGAACTTTGTGATTGATGGGTCTTCATGACTCTCCATGTACCCTCTGTAGGGAAATTTCGTATGGTAAACAGTAATCATTGGGTTTCATAGTTATGAAACCTCATACTCTTTTGAACTTGTGCTTATGAAATACCACTGGTATTTTGCTTTGTTTGTAAGTTTTGGAGGCTGGGGAAGAATTTCTCATGCAAGCTAGACTGACAAGAGGCTCTGTGGATTCTTTCACTTTAGGTTAATTAAATGGGGACTATGGGCAGGGTTAAAGCACAGGACGCCTGGCTGTGATTTATTTCAAGCTTTTGACTGGTAGGCAATCAAACTGAGAGTCAGAAAACAACTACTTCCCACGAGTAAGTTCAAGTCCTTTGTCCTATTTAATATCCTGTAGGAGAAGGAAACTTGAGGTTCTCACATCCACAGCCATCAAGATACATGTATGCCCCTTTGCAAGAAAGTGAAAGAAAGGTTTCACTGGTATAGGGCTGAGGGTGGCCAACCTAAACAGTTTGCTCATTGACAGTTATTTAGTATCGTGCAAAATAAAGGAAGCAAGGCTTTAGCCATCTCACTCATAAGTATAGTTGTGCTTTTCATTTTGAAGTGTAACTATTTGTCTAATTCTCTTCAATCCGCTGTTTCCAGCTTATACATCACTAAATTATTTGTAGGCATTCCAATTTGTCTGTTAAAGTTGGTAATTTGCAGTCATTCACAAATGCTCTGTTATGAATATTCATTTAAAAAAGGCATGTCACAACCTTCCTGTTCCCCATTCAAATGACGTACGACTAAAAGCACCGTGAACCATGTATTTGCCTGTGCTGTACCCCATTTGCAGGTTGAGCGTACCTTACTCAACCTTTCCAAAGACTTGTGCTAGGAAAGCATTTTCACTGGAGTATTTGGGAAATGGAAACAAAAAGCAAATGGACGTTCACGTGATGTGAATCTCTCAGGCTGTCTGCAGAGACTCACTTTTTTTGTTGTTTTGTTTTGTCAATCATATATATCATAAGCAACTAAAGTAATGCCTGACTCCAGGTCAGACTTTTTATGCCTAGTCACTCTTCCAGGTTACGTGGGTAGATTTTCCACTTTTGCTAGTTCCAACTAAGGATTTTCTTAAAGTGGAGAAGTCCCAGGTGACCAGGAGCAGAAGAGATTGTTCTTTATTCTTCTTCTGGAGCTCCTAGTGCAAGTTCTGGCAAAGGAGATGGCAGCTGATACAATTTAGAGTACCCTAATGCACTTCCAGCTTGGCCTGGAGTTAAAGGCAAGGTTACAGGGACTTTTCATTTGGCTTTTTGACAGCTGTATATATTGTAACAGTGTGGGGACTGCATCTATTTTTTTTTAAGTGTACTTCAAAACATATTCAAAATTAGTTCCTCCAAACAACATAGTACTGTTTGGAAATCTAGGTATGTTCTGGAAAGAATGCTGGAAGGAAATAAGAGAAACCCCCCAGTATTTGTTTTCTTGTAAGCAGAAAATATACATTTTCTCAACACTTTATGCAGAGATTAATAGACCAATGATGGAGTGTTAAATCACAAGAACATGGCTCAGATTTATCTTCTTTAACCATGAAAAAAACCTTTACTTTGTGTGGAAAACTTAACCATATCCTAGAGGTAAGAATATTTAATTCATATGTCAGGTATTAAACATTAAATAGTAGAAAAATTGAATGTATACTTTAAATTAATATCTAAAGAGAGACTATAGGAGTCTGTGTATGACCAGTCATGGAGAAGTAGGAACCAGATTCAAAAAGTTAGATGGTAAAGTGCAGTAGGAATCGTGCTTGCAGCTACGTGGGTTGCTGGCTGGATGTGAGAAACCTCCCAATGAGGACAGTGAGTGGATTGCCGAAATAAGTTGCGCAGATCTCTGTTCTTTGAGATTTTCATGACCAGACGGGATAACCTGAATAACCTAATCTGACCTTGTTTGAGCAGGAGGCTGGATTGGAGACCAGATGAGGGTCTGTATAAACTGAGTTATCCTATGATCATATCCTGCAACCCAATGTAATGATGAAGCCAGAGGGATGGAGTCAGGGGTAAAAGACATACCAACAGAGTAGTTCATGAAAGGTGGAAAAGACAGACAGAAACTTGAGCCACTTTGCAGCTGTTATTACTATGGACCTCACTGAAGTATGAGCATAGAGATTGTAGTTTTTGGGAACCTGACTCAGCATGGGCAAAATGGGAGCCAATAATATTAAGTACTTTCCTCCACCTCTTGTGGAGCTGTAGGAGATCCAGGTTTAAATTAAATTTGATTCATTTAGATCTTGATCTTGCGTTGTACTTAAGGGCTTTGAGATGAATGTGGAGGGAAACGGGAAGGAGACGTGGCTCGGCAGATGATTGATGTATACATAGATGCAGTAGTGAACCGTTATGACAGAACTGAACTATTTAGTACCGCTTTTCTGTTTCATGCTGTCTACAGCCCTGACATATGATGACAGAAGTCTCACAGGTGGAAATTAATTCCCTTGAATCAAAAGGATGTAGCAGAATTTTTATCTAGGGCTTTATCAGCTATACAGTTACAATTTTGTTTTATATAAGCAAAAATCTTGTACAAGCAGATGTTGCCTATGATTGTTTATAGTTGGCCAATGGAAAAAAACAAACCCACATGGTGGTACAGACATTTGATGAATGTCAGCTGCAATATCTGGAAACGGCTTTACTTTTCCTCAACTTTTATCCTTTTCCTAAGTTTAAGATGAAATATCTGTTGATGCTTGCTGAAAGTATGAGCAATGTCCATTTGCTCTCCGAGCTTAACTTTGTCTACAGTCTGCAAGTGTCCCCTTCGATCAGGCAGAAACATCACAGTGGGGGAATTCTAGATGCTGCTGATGACAGCAACGTTGATGTACTTTTAGTTCCTGCTGTCAAGTGAAAACAAATTACCTTGATTTATTTTTTTTTTTTTAATGGCAATTCCACTTACCCAGAGGTGGGTGAGAGGAGAAATGACATGTTATTTTCACTTGCATGTTGTTGTTTGTCATTTTAAAATCCACAGTTGGATGATAGCTGAGACTCTGTGAGGCAAGAGCTTGCACCGCCTTTGTAGTGTTTTTCCACTGCTTTCTCCTTGTGGCTTTTTAATAAAAGATAAATTTAAGGCAAAAAGTAAAAACATGTCTAAACCTCTAATGACCTTACCTGAAAAGAAAATGTTTCTGTAGAGCCTTAGTAAACCCAGGTTTAACAGTAAACTCTGAAAGAAGCTATCTAGCTCTGCCAAGATGAAAAGAAAATCAAACAAGCATATAATTGCATTTATTATTATTATTGCTCTAATAAGTAATTTAGTAAGCTTTAGCTGGGTATTCTGACCTTTTGTGGCAGAACTATTTGACTGACACCACTCAAGAAAAGTGCACATTGAATTTGAGATCTGTTGCTAAGAGTTTCAGTGATATCTTATAAGTAAGATGTTTGTGACATTTTATGACCATCGAGATCTTGTGGAATACAAAATCCAAGCGCTGCTGGAAGTGTGCAAAGTAGATTCATAAAGGAATTCTAACTTTCCAACAGTCCATTTTTAGGATCTTACTGGAATTAATGGCAGAGTTCAGAGCCTATAAAAATCTCCGTGGACGGAGAGTTAAGGGCTATGAACACAAGTATGTAAGGCACCATGGAAAGCCTACTTAGCCATCAGGATGTGGAAATAAGGTGAAGAAAGGGCAGGATCATCCAATAGACTTTATAAGTACCTTGTGAGTTCCCTTTCCTGGACCCAAGCCACTCCTTTCAAGATAAAAGAAGTCAACAAGTAGAACATGATAAGACTTTCTGAGGCAAACGAGAGTATCTCTTAGCTTCATACTGAATAATCTTAAACTGGACCAGCTCTACCCAGAATGTTTAGAGAAAAGGCTGTATGAATACTTGTTATTCCCACGCATTGGTGCTGAGTCCCAGTTACAGAGGTTTAAACAAGTGAGGGTTTAGCTGCAGTATTTTCTGTTTGCAGTGTGGTCTGTGCCAGGTAGTAGTGACATGAAAATCCAGATTCTCTTGTGGGGTTCTTTAAGGAAGCTCTGCCGCAAAGCAGGGAGGGACAGAACAGCTTCAGGAGCTGCATTATCCTTGTATTGCTTTTCATAGTGTTAGAATAAAATTACACTTTTCCTGCTTCTTTTATGACAATTAAGAAAAGCTATTCTATTCTGTTATATTCAACTACTTCCTGGAAAACTCAGCTAGCTACAGGAATGCAGCATTATGTATGTAGAAGTGGGCTGCCAGCGTTGAGGGATTTAGAAGACCCTAACGCTAGGAATTAAAATGACAGCTGATGACCTACAAGTGAAAAGAATGTGGCATTATCCCCCAAGATATAAGCTGCATTTATGCATTGGTTTATTATTTATGATGAATCTGTCATGTGCATTTGAGGAATTGAACATCAGTATCTATAATAATCTTACAGTATATTTTGTAACCTGTGGCTGCTAAATTGATAACCTTGGGTTCTTTACTGACTCAGCTTTGCTTGCAAAGCCCATCCCCATCATCTTACTCACCAATTCTTGTTTGGGAATAAGGAGATGTTTGTCTCTTAAAATTACCTCTTTTGAAAGACAGAGTACTCTCTGATTCATCTAATCAAAGCAAGGCACTTTCCCCACCCCCCTCCTTTGCCTCATTTAGGCATTCCTTGTCAAACACCAAATCCAAGCCTAAGTGACTGCTGGCCTGGGAGCTCTGTTGCTTTTATGCACTCTGCCAAACTCTGGCATACAGCCCGGAAGGAGCTTAAAGCAAACTTATCTCATTTCCACCAAGGTCTAATAGGTGTGGGAATTCCCCCGAGGTAGTACAGAAGTAATTTTCTCATCAGCTGTCAATGGTCCCAATCCACATGGCACAGATAATTTAAGCATCTCAAAAGGGTAGCTTTAATTTAACAGCAGCTCAGACTGGGCCCATGACCTTGAAGAAGAACGTGTTTTTTCTCCCTGTTTTGTGGAACTGCTGTTTTTTTATTGACCTCCTGTTTATCTTGTCTAATGTGGTCACTTTCGTAGGAGATACATATGAGGTGTTCTGTGAATACTTGCCCCAACATTATTGTTGGAGGCCAGTTGCATGCGTAGAACAGCTCTGTCATTGGATGGAGTTGAGAGGAGAAAATCCTACAGAAACTTGTGTCATCACCTAATATTAAAAAAAAAAACATCATTTTTCTTTCTTTGTCTTATCGTCAGCTTTGCCTGTCAAGTGACAAATCCAGCCATTAGACTGCTGAGTGAAGAGCTTTTGCAGAAAATGATAGGTGTCATATGTCTGCAGGTGAAAAACCTGAGATAACATGTAGAAACATGTAATAAATGTGCACTGCATTTTGCCTCTGGCCAGGGCTAATTGCAATATTCAGAGGAACCCGCAAAGGAGAAAAAAAACCACACAAGTTGGCTGGACCTGAATCTTCCTTCAGCTGTTGATTTTTGCTTTTCCTGCAAAGCGCTTTTTTGGGCAGCAGAGGGAGGGTAGAATCTTAAAATGATCTTTTGAGGCATTTAAAATCATTTTGTAAGTGAAGCATCAGAAGCAAAATAATTTAAACAGGTATTTTAAGCATTGTTCATGAAACGGTGAAGCATGAATATGATTTAATAATTTGGGATTGGGAGAATAATGCTGAGTTTCAGTGAAGATTGCAACAGGAGAGTAATGGGAGGCTACTGAGCAAAATGCACTGGGAACTGGAAGAGCACCACAGTCTTACGGGAGCCCTTCTAGTGTAAGATCGAATAGAACTAGATACGTGGAGAATGTCTTATAGTTGGATCAAGTCCTCTCTTATTTTAAGCAAAGGAATGGTTGAATAAGCAGCGCTTGCAGAGAAAACACTGAGAGACCAGTACAATATTGTTATTGAATGTCTTCTCATTCTGTGGTCCTAAATATGTTTCTTATCATCTCCTTTTCCTTCAGTGTTTGACTAGAGTATTTTGCTTTACAAGACAAAGGTAAAAAGTGACAGATCTTTTAAAAGCATTCTAAAATGTTATTTTTTTACAAGAGAAACTGTGATGAGCAATCCTGCTCGTCAGGGTTGTGGAGCCAGAAGAGAACCAGTCGGAGTGTTGGCGTTGAGCTACTGTTAAATCTGGACAGACAGCACTTTGCACAGTGGTGTTCCTCTCTTGCCAAGTGAATTTTAGTACTGCTATTGTACAAATAACAATATTGAGAGGTTTTATTTATTGCTAGAGTTAGGAAAGCATGTGTTGCCTCAACTCTGATTTTTATGTCCAAATCCAAAGTTGAGTCCCACATTTGCCTTGATGCAGCTGAACTCAAATATGAGTAATAGAGGAGGTAGGGACACAAACTGAGCAGGGTAGGACATTTAAAGGGACATTTCTAATGCTGATGGCTGCAGTTTGGATTGATGAAGGGCTAGTACAAGGAAGTCAGCCCACCACTTTCCTTAGAGTGATTATATGACAGAATAATTCACATGGATGTTTTATTGCAATTTATTTATAAAATATTTGCATGTTAAAGGCAATTGTTCTCCTTTATACTAAGTTTGAATTAAGCTTTTAACTAAGTTTCAGGAATGATGTATTGAGTGAGCTAAGCTTCCGTAAGTTCCAGTATTCTGCTTCATGAATAAAACTGTCAGGGTAAAGCAACCAATAACTCTCTGTCTTGACATTATGTTCAGTACAACAAATAAATCTTTAGAATCTCAACAGACCTGGCAACTTCATTAACAGTTATGCCTGCAGCGGAGAATGAAAGAAAATCAATTCATGGAGTCTGATATTTTAGGGTTTACAGCAGAGAGGGGTTAGTGGATTGCTGATGAACCTTCTGTGATTTACCTCAATCTTCCTCTTGCAGAAGTGAACAAAAATTCTAAGAAGAGAATGCTTCCAAGAAAGGGACAGAGTATGAAACAAGGGCATGGGTTTAAATTTGATGGAAGTAGAAGCGAAAACAGCATATCTGGGCTCTCAGGCCTGTGAATCCTAATTCCCACTTAAATATCTATTTCCTATACAGTTTCTCAAGTGCAGCAATGGCATTTAGTAATTCTGAAGAATACAATAATTAGGTGATTAATGTAATTTCAGATTAAAATCAGTTAAGAAGTAGTGAATATGCTGTATTGTCCTTGGTTCTCACTGCAGTCAATAGATCTCAAATACTTGATGTTTAGTGATGGTTCAGTCCTTCTTCCAATGAAGACAATGAGAAAACCTCCCTGCCTTCAAAGAAGTAAGGATTCTTTCTTATTTGTAAGAGAGTAACCACTGAAAATCAGTGTGTGGCTTTGCGCTAGAGACAGGTGCACCTGGCTAGGCAATTTGCTGAAGAGGTTGCACTATAATGCTGAAGACCGATGCAGCTAGTTAGGAAATCTTCTGCAGTAAGAGATCATGCTATAACACTAGTCTCTCTATACGTGCAGCTCTTGAAACAAAGGATTTTTGTCATGTCTGTTGGAGTGAACTTTCAAGACAGACTTCACTGTGAATTGAAGAGCACCTAAAGGATGATGTGTGAGCAGAAGACATGATAGAAGCGTTTTTTCTTTCTTTGTTAGGGGTCCAGTGGTAATAGTCTGAGTTCAGGTTTCCCATTTGCTTTTGGGACGCAAGAAGAGTCGAAGCAGTTTTTCCAGAAGAAGATCTTGAAAGATTAAGCATGCTCTTGGAGGACTTTCTTTCTCTCATAGAAGTTAGAGGAGCTGTGTGAAAAACTAAACCAAATTGTTGAATGCATCAAGTAATCAGTTCTACATTTTCCAGTCATAAATTGATATCTGTAACAGCTTAAACTACTGTAGAACAGATCTGAAGCTATTTTCCGTAGTTCTGACTTCTTCTGAGGAAAAGGAACTTAAAATCTCTTCACTTTTCTACAGTGAGTAGTTCATAACAGTTAATTGGTCCCAACCATTCCTTACTATGGTTGAACGCTCAGAGTTTCTTGCTTGATAATTACCAGCTTGAAGAATATGATGTGGAGCATTTTTCTTCTGTAGAATAGTTCAGCTATCGGAGTCCATAGAGACAGAAGTTAATGGCCGCTGATAAACTGTGAATTATTAGTGTGAAGTTGCTGCTGATAATGATTAATTGTTTAACTGCTGCTTCATGGTACAAATAATAGATAAATACTGAGTCTGAAAGATGTGGTTCTTTGAGCAATAAAACTTTTGAAGTCCAATGTTTTTCTTGATGTGTACATCTTTTGATTGGATTCTTCAGCATCTAATGATGCAGGGTCTGCTCTGACCTTTTTCTTCTGTGGCATCTGTCCTGTACCTGGTCACTGGTATTCATGAAACTTGATTTAAATTCTCTGAAATAATTTGGTTAAAATCAACCAGTGGAGTCTAAGTTATTGAGGAGAAAATGAAGAGACTGAGGAGGAAAAAATCTTCCATGTTTGTGTCTGCCAAAATGCCTGGAAAAGGCCCTTTGGTAGCACACTATACACTGAAGAATTTCAAATATAAATAATTTCTCAACACAAGGAGGCTTGTGATAAATCTTCAAAAGCACTCCAGATACCTGCCCCTATCCTTGTTTATGATCTCATTTTCTTCAGTGCAAAATAAGATTAATGAGATGTCTGCTCATCTAGGCTAAAGGTTCAGCATTGCAGATGGCCATATAAAAAAAGGCAATACTCTCCACACATGTAGTCGAGTCAAAATCCTTAGGATGACAGGGCAGAAACAGGGGTAGTAAACATTCTGGGCAGCAATATCTGTGGGCTCATTTGCTCTATGGTTTTATAGTGCCCATTCAGCTCTGATTTTCACTGGTGAGAGAGAACAGCAGTGCTGTCAGGTCAGTAGTGATCCCGCTGCCTTGTCATTATTTCTGCTGCCCACGTGGCTCCACTCCAGCGAACGCACTGCCTGTGATTTCATTTGGATATGTGTGGTGATAAAAGATTTGCAAAACCTCGGCTGAATGATAAAGCATCCACTCAGTGCCAGGCAGATAAGTACGTCCTTCCTTATTCTCCACGACATAACCCTGCACCCGTAAGGCAGAGAAATGTTTAACGTTGACCTCAGTTGGCAGTGGGATGGTGCCGGCCAGTTTTAAGCTTGTTGTAAGTTACTTAAGTTCAACAAGGTGCAGTGAGGCAGGACTTAAGCACAAGCTAGCTGGTCAGTCACCCAGGGCAAGCTGCCAGGAGCTGTGTCTGAGCCCAACAAGAGGGCTGCCGAGGTCCTAGTGGACTGTAAGGCATGATGGTGACTTCTGCGAAGGTGGCTGCTTCTAACAGCAGTACTCGCCACAAGACAATAGGGACAAGAAGCTGGGGTCCTCAGAGCTGGCTACGGGTACTGCACCTCCCCATCTTCTTCTATTTTTCCTTTCTGCTCCCGCTCTGTGGCTGGACTGACTGGCCCTTCACTGTCCAAGCATCTAACCTGAATTTCTGTCTTACTGAGGAGGCTTGAGCCACCTGTGATGCACAGAGAAAACGCGATACAGTATTTTCCTATGAAGAGTTACTCACTGCTGTTCAAACCCTTCTGCTCTTTCACTCTTTACTGTTGCAATCTCTTTAGTTTTACACATTTTTTTTTCCCCGTATATATAGCACTTTGGAAAAATGATTCTTTTCTTCCCCACCTATAAACCGTGCTGAGATTTTTTGTTTTGTTGCCACATAAATGAGAACAAGTTGTGTGTATGCCAGGAAGTAACAAATACCAATCTATTGTCAGTTACTTTTTATATGGCTACTTTCATCTGAGGATATTAAATCACCTTAGAAGTATGAGTTAGCTGAGAATAGGCTTTATTCTCTGAACTTAAAAAGTAGTGAAAAAAGATATTGCAAGTTTTTATCTGTGTTTTTCTTGACTTTTTGGGGGTTGTTTGGTTTTGAGGTTTTTGGGTTTTTTTTTTGCTTTGGACTTGCAGAGCTCAGGTAACTCTCCTAGGTGTCACATTTTAGAGTGATGTCTAATCAGGCAGAGGGGCACTTCTAGCCAGGATTGTGTCTATCCTCCCATGCGACAGGTGGCCTGCAGCTCTGTAATGGCATCAACAACCTGGGCACACTGGCTTATGTCTTTCTACTGAAAAAAAAGAGCACATTCCCGTGACCAAGATGTTTATGGGAAACTGCAGTATAATTCCTTTTTGTGTATTCCAGAGAGCTCAAAAAAAATTCATGTTTTTCAAATACGTATTCAACTCTTCACACTTCCAGTAACGCAGGTTTTCAGTGGGAGTGGGGAAGGGATTAGGCTAATTTATTTTACATCCTGTTGTTGCCATTTAGATAAACAAAAGCAAACCAAGATTTTGAGCCTGAATGAAAAGTTCTTAGACATGCTGGTGATATTTTGGTTGTGCCTTTTTATGTTCCAGATACTTTGCTGTCAGGCAGAAAAGCTAGATAGAAATGATATTAATATTTGAAGTTCATCTTTAGTAGAATCTGCACAGGCACAATTGTCCACTGTCTAGCAAATCAAACAGTACCTTCTTGTCTTTAAGAATGTGCTTAAAATCATTGTTCCATGTACTTTCTCTGCTTTGTTGGATTAAGACTAAGTACTCAATGCTGCTAAGTGCTCAGCGTTGCTCTAGGGAATTTTTCCATGAAGGATGTCAAATAGTTGTACGTCATGAACTTGCTGAAAAATCATCGTGATGTTGTTGTGGGTACCTTCCTTATGGGTAAGTTTATCTCAATGAATGTCTCTGTTGTGTCATTTTGATACCTTTCTCATTACCATCACTCACTTGTTCAATGCAAAGAACCCTGATTTTTCTTCTGCTGTCTGAGTGATAGGGTTATCTAAATTGTTCTCCTTCCTGGTTTAACACCGCAATTCATAATGCTATGAGGAAAACAATTTGTTTCCCATTTCACCATAAATTAAGGCTCTGTTTTTGTTTCTAGTGGATTTATTTGAAACAGTCAAAAAAACTTTTAATGGGAGTTGGGCACTTCTGTATCTTTGAAAATCTTTCCCTTATGTCATTTACCTTTGTAATGCCCTCAGAAAGTGAGTAATGTTTTCAGCAGCAGTGGGATGACTTTCAACTTCCATTCCTTTTCATATTTTTTTTTCCTTCTTACTTGCGTTGATGATTTAAAACCCATATCTTATATTCATGATTGCTTTTAGAGCAGTATTGACCAGCTACCTCATAGTGTTAGGGTTTTCCCTGCTTTCCCCAGCTTTCTTCTCCTGTAGCATTTTTTTACCTTGAGGTAATTGAGCTCTTTGCAATTTTAATTTACCAATGGCAATAATGGCATTCATGAATGCAAGCTCATTATCAAAGGAATCTCTGCAGCATATTAAACTAAAATGAGTTTCATGGGTATCACCAGTAGAGAAAGATACAAATATTCAGCAATAATTCCTCTATTTTAAAATGGCACTTCATTTCTTAATCTGTATTTGATTAGCTGTGAATTGTTAGCTATGTAAAATGTGTATCTTAAATTCTGGTGATATTTTTGGTCAATTGCAGAAAAGAAATCATGCATGCTGTCATAAACATATTTAAAAGGTTTGCTTTAACAGTAAATCACTCTGCATAGACAGTTTGTAGGAAGATGAAAAATAAAATTATTCTGGGGTCAAAATCAGTATAAAATTCACATCTACGTTAACACAGAAGATATATTTGGGTGCATCATTTAGTAACGTGAATATTTTCAGTGTTCAGTAATTCCACGCTGCAGTAAAAGGGAAGATTTATCAAAATCTACTGCACGATCAATTTATAACGGCAAAATAGATGACTTTATTTGCCTGGCTTCACTGCTGTTGAATTATGTACGTGAAATGGTGTAACTATGCAAAATAAACTGCTTACAGGAGGCATCTTATAAAAAATATTAGTATTACTGGCCACTTTCCCCAGTTTTACATAAAGGCGTCAGTTTAAGAAAGTCTATCAATTTCAATGGGAAAATTTAAATTATTTGGGGACTAATCAAAGGCCCTGAGATCATTGTAGTTTTATTCTTGAACTATTTTCAAAATGCTAGTTGTAAGATAAAAGGTTTCCAAAAGTGTTTAAATTATGAAGGTCTGAAGTGAATGAAGCCCAGATTCTCCAACTCACACTCTGGAAGTCTGGAAACGCACAACCACCAGTTGCAGGAGGTGCAGGCGATGTCCCAAGAAAGGTTCCCCGTATTTCTGCCTTGTTTTGTGGCCTCTCAAGCGTGTCCCGCTGGTCCCTGCCAGAGACCAGAGAGCTGGCTTCCTTCTGCTCTCCTCTGATAAGTTTTATGTTCTTCTTAAGATGGAAAAGTAGAAACCTCATAAAATATGTAAGTAAATGGCAAAAAGAAATGTTCGAAAAATATTTTATTCTCAACAAGTTCTAACCAGTAATGTTATAATCTGTATTACAGGAGGTTAAAATAGCACATGAATGATGCATTTGACTTTACTGATCTGTTGCGACAGAAATATTAGTCTTTCTGGCAGGTTAGAGGATGTGGACTCAAAACTGCTCTGTCAGAACATTTTCTATCAGATTGATTTAGGATCACATGCAAGTGAACGAGAGACACCTTTGTAGGCAACCTGTGGCTGGGTTTACAGGGTTGTCTGAGACAGTGAGTGGAGGTCATGGAGACTGGGGCTGGGTTTGTAAATCTTAATCAATGCTTAACTGTGCCATTTGTGCTTAGACTTATACATCACAGGAGAAAAGATGCTCAAAGAAGCTTAGAATGAACTCAGGCTGAAACCAGAAGCGATACTGCCACATTAGGCGAGTTGTGAAGAAAAAACAGCTTCAAGTTCTGATTTGGTTCTAGCTGGGCTTGTCTGCCTGGTGCTCTATCATCTAGATAGGTCTAATTTTTGAGAAGTAATTCTAATAATACTGGTGGATTATTAACTTTTTAACAGAATAAATGCATGAAATAATCATTAGAACGACAGGAAAAGGAGAGGAGTGTAAAATTGGAATCTGGATGTTTTTGCTGGCAATGCTGCTTGACTTTGGCTTGGAGCTCTAGCACAATATCTCTAAGATTCCTGTTATTGATTAAAGTTCAGTTAAAACTGAAGAAAATGATAGAGAAGCATGCTTTCATGGATCTGTATTCTGAGAATGAGTTTTACCGTGTGTGATTATGAAATTCTATCTACTCCCTGCCCCAAAGGCAGGAAGTTACTATAATTCTCCGATTTACAGATCACGCAGGGAGTGATTAAGCATGTGTATTTTGTGATAGGTGTAAATTAAAAAGGAATGTCAAATAGCACCTCACTGAGTGTTTTTGTAGATATGTGATTGCCTTTTTTTATCTGAAGACAAGATTTAGAGATCCAGGAAAAACAATGTTACGCTTCGTGTTCATACCTTCTCCAACAAGACTTTTCAAACACCTGAAGACAGATAAAAACTAATGAAAAATATCAACTGCTTTGATGTCAGTCCTCTGAAATCTGTTGTATTCAACCCTTGTGAAATACCTCGCTTGCCAGGCATGAATGCTCACTTGGTGTACTGTTTCTGGAGAACGTCCAAGTGCCATATGAATACCTGAACTGGAATTTGAACAACGGCAGTCATGCTCTCCCACTCATATCTGTTCTTCCCTATTTGTTATATGCTGGTCTCTATTTTCCTGCTTAGGAGTGTTTCGGGCATCTGTTTGGGCAGCAGAAAAAAAACAGAGAAGTCAGTTGGCTTAGATCACAAATCGCACGTGATGAATAATGGCTACAGGCGGTCAAAAGGAACAGTTTGAAACTCCTCAGCAGGACTGAAATGTGTTCACTGAAACTTTACCGTTAACACTGAGTAGAACAGAAATATCTGTTTGCCAGTCTTACACAAATAAAAAGAGTTAGGTTGTGTTATTGAGCTATTATTATCCTCCCCCTACCCCCAACGCAATGATTTTATCGACTGCTTAGTACAATTGTTTGAGATTAATGTAAAGCAAGACTCCCAAACATTTTGAAATTGAATTTATATATCTATATATTTCAGGCAGATCTACAGACTGTGAAGTGATTTGTCTATCTTAAAACAGTAAATCAGGGACAAAAACAGAAACAGGCTCTAAGGCTTGATTCTAGCTCTCTCGATCCAAGTAGTGGGCTTTGGTGTCTGTTCTGTAATCTGTAAAAGAAAATGAGATTATGTTAAAGAAAATATTAAACTCAAGGTGTTGCAAGATTGTCAAGATATTTTTGATATGTTGACTTACCATTTTCCTTTGTAGCGCTTTGCATTAGACTTTCAAGAAGTACATCGTTTTTGGTAAGAGATACCAGCCCTTTACTGCCTGGAACACTTTTCATGATCTAATAGATAATAGAGATTTCAGTAACTGAACAGGCTTCCTTAGATGTTGAAAAAACCAAGAGTTTGGTTTTTCCGTTTACGAACAGAGCAGTAAGTACGATATGATGTTCCCTTAGCATCTGGCTCTTGGTAGACGTTAGCATCTTATCAGAATTTAACTGTTTCCCAGGTAATAAAATTAGAGGTCTTCAAAGTTAAATATTCATGTCTGCATCTGCTGGAAAAAGCACACAGTCAAGAAAAGATGTATAAATCCTGAGCTGCGAAGGCAAAGTGTCAAGTTATATTGGTGGTAAAAATGTTCCACTACGCAGCTTCTCATGCAAAGCCTGGATTGACTGAAAAATACCCTGATCTAATTACAGCCCTCCTTCAGCTGCCACTTATGTGGACAATGATATAAAAGGTTATAGAGACTCCCCAAATTATTTTTGATAACTGTTTGTTTCCTTCCCACCTTCCTCTTTGTCTATTGTGAAATCAAATACCTTGATATCTTTTCGATCTGTGACTGCTTGTTTTGTTAAATGGTTAAGTCAAAAAGGAGCTGGATCTGATGACCCAAGAAATCTCATCTAGTCTCCTTGACCTATGAAATGTTTTGGCTCAGCTACAAGGAATACGTCAGAATAATTACTGGAGGAGAGAAAAAGCCAAATTACTTTCAACCATTGAATTGCTATGAATCCTTTTTAAAATAAGGTTTAATTGACTAAAGCGTTATTTATTTTCAAGTCTTGTAATTGTTCCATTGTCATGGAAGCTTATCAGAAGTACCAATGCTGAGTATTGCTATAAAATGAACCTGGCTTACGTTAAATCCCCAGTGAGTCAGTCTGTTCGTGACAGATAGCACTACCAGCTGAATGGCCATCCAAAAGCCCTAAGTCTTGTAAAATAGAAACAAAACAACAAAAAGGCTTGCTTAGTTTTCAGTCAGAGACCTCAGTTTATTTAAGGGCAAGAGATTCTTCCTGTTTAAATGACAAGTAAGCTGGGATTTTCCAGAACTCGTGTTAACTTAACTTCATATCATCAAAGTCATCAAGAGTGACTGGACTAGCAAGCTGAACGAGGCTGAACCTCTTAGAAAAATCCATCTCGTTCTCCAGGGTGCGGAGAAGGGATTGCTTTTTTTCTTATATGTGTTCTGTGGAACTTCTGACCAATGAAGGATCCTACAACTCCCATTTTCTTCAGGTAAAAAAAATCTGGATTATAAGAAACTTCTAGAACTAAGTGCCTTTTGGATTTGTTTTTGGTATGTCCAGTTAGATTTTTAAATGTACTTTAGAAATATAGTCCATAGAATTTTCCTAGAAGGTGTGTTAGTGACGAACTGAAATAAGTAGTCTTGAAAAACACTAGAAAAATAGAATTTGGCCAAAAATGTTAAATGAAAAGAAAAAGGGGAAGCACTTGCTTCATAGTTAACTTTGAATACATTATGGATAAAGTTTTGGAGAGGCTACAGGCAAGACTGAGACATATTGGCTGTACAGCTGTTATTTTTCAAACAGCCCACCCCCTGCACTTCCCCTGCCAGCCCTTCCATGGAAGATTTTGTACTTGGATGTTTTTAATGCCACTATAATGTAATGCTTTGTCTGCTTTTTTTAGCTACAGTTGCCAATTGCAGCAAGCTGTTTGATGCTTTCAACATGTGAAATAAACAGGCCTTAGAGATAAGGCTGATGGAATCAAATTCTTTTAGGTGGTAACTTGTGCCAGATCTGAACTGTAGCCTTCAAAGCTGAAATGCTGGATGAGGACTCTGCAGTTGTAGCCATATACAAATGCCCAATGAGAAATCACATTTTTTAATTCTGTTGGTGAATTTGCCAGTAAGAGCATGTCATGGGCAGAGTGATTGACTTCACTCATAAGAGAGAAGTAGTGAGATACTAAGGTGAAACAGAGATTTAACAATATTAGTAGTAGTAGTAAATGCAACAGTATTTTATGAGGTTGGATGCCAAGGTACACTTGTTCATTTACTCCGCAGAGGACAAGGTTAGACAGGCTACCAAGGAGACCCTCACATTAAGTCACGAGGTTCAGAAAGGACTCCCTTGCATTCTGAACTCCTCAGAGAGGAGTCTAGGTGTGGCTGGATCCAATCCTAGTCCCAGACTTGGTCAACGGTTTATGTCTAAAGGATAATGTATGCACTATCAATCCTTTATATCGCTTAGCTAAGATTTAAAAGTATTAGCATGCTGTTAATCATGTAGTATCTGCCGTGGCAGGGAACCTCTCAGCCTCGAGGAGTAGAACCTTAAATAAGCATCCTCACAAAATAAAAGATCCTGGTGTGCAGCCCACTGCCATACAGGATTGCCCAAAGGGCTCTGGGGCTGTCCACTATTTATACAGTAAGATAACTGACCTAAAGTCATATTCTCATGGGAACAAAATATCTAAGTGCCCACTCCAGACAGTGTTTTGGTGATATTGCCAGCCATCCCCCAAAGTCCAGGTGTGACTTAACACAACCAGTGTTGTGATGGCCATGGCCGGAGCAGGAGCCGGGGGGGAAAAGGGGAAAAACAGGGAGAGCGCACCATCACAGAGCAAAAATTGTCCAACACAAATATGTTGTAATAGTAGTATCTGGGTCTCATGGGTTTTTGTGGTTTTGATTTTTTTTTTCTTTTTTTTTTCCCCTCTTGTTGATCCTATAAAACGACTCTGCGGGAAGGAACACAGCTGTTTCTCTGCCTTTTGAGCTCCGTGCAGGCAGCTGTGTTCACCTCTTTTGCATCGCAGGAGGCACTGGGACAAGATGGAAATTTGAGGTTTCAGAAATGGGACGCAGTCTTATTTCTCGTGCTGTACATCCAAAACAAAAGTAAGGGTGAGACTTGGACATAATATAGCAGGTAGTCAGGAGACAGCGACAGTCCATGAAAATATTCTTACTCGCTGTAGTCTATAATTATGGGCAGTGGTGTTGTGTTAGCTAATTTTACCAAAAAAAATTACTCTGAATCTAATTTTTACCTTTAGTTGCATTTTACCATCCATTTTAGGATTAACCTGATGGCATTTCAGGGCCAACCCAACTGTCCTTAGATTTCCTGGAAGCCTGACTCGTAGCCCACAGCTATGAGAAAGGGGCAGCACATCTACCTGGTAGCACAGAAACCAGAGAGAGATGCACTGACACGTTTGCTCCAAGAGGTAGGAATTGGGCATAACCTCATCAATAGTCCTGTCCTCTAAGACATTGCTTGAGGAATCCCAGAGGTTACAAAACCACCTGGGTTTAGCTGTGTTTCAAAACCCTCTGCAATCTGGACCTGAAAGACCATTGCTCTGCCTGGGTCATCTCATTCTCACCCAGAGTTGCAGATGTGCCGCCACCTCAGAGATGTGCAGAGGAGCACCGAGATCCTTCACAAGCAAATCATTCTTACCAGCAGCTTTACTGAAAGCCCAGATTTGTCAACTCTTCTTGACCAGCGAATTGTAGAAGGTGTGACCATTTCTGCTCTGCTTGGAATAGCTGTTCAGCAGCTTTCCTTTCTAACCACTGACCTGTTCTCCTTCCTTTCCTCTAAGATTCAACACAGAGCTCTATAAACTCACTAAAGAAAAGAAAGTCACCAGGGTTTGCTGTTATTTAAAACAGGAGCTTTTTGTGGTGACAAGCAATTAAAGAGACGGTGCTTTCTGAACATGACATATCGCCCAGTAATGTCATCGTGCATAATGGAGGCACCGCTCTGTGGGACATGTGATGATTTGTGATGTGTCATGAGGCTATTTAGTTAGAAATTAACTTGTGTCTCATCTGATCAGTAGCCTGTTTCAGGTGATTCAGTCAATGCAAATGCGTGGATGGAGGGATGCTTTTTTTGCAGGCAGGTGAGGGAAGGTGACTAATTCGCATTTATAAAGCTAGAGGTAGCAAATGTGTTGTCCTTCTCCTGAAACTGCCTTCAAGTAAGACTTCTAATTGCTGAACTTTTCTTGAAGGGAATTAAAATAGAACAGAAATAACTACTTGATCAATCACATACACCACATTATCACATAGAGGACAGCGAGGCCAGACCTTGAATAAGATAGATCAGCACAGCTGTAGTATTGTGCAGTTTCATTGCTGTGAGTGTTTAAATTCCAGGTTATGATGTATATATCATAATCTCTCTCTCTCTCTCGTATATATCATATAATATATATATATAATAT
>VZRU01009331.1:905221-926457 GCA_013398155.1 Pedionomus torquatus
AATTCAAGTAGTCATCAATGACTATTCTTTTAGATGAGTACCGGTAAAGAGGATACCACTAAAATAGATGCTTCTGTTGTGGACATCCCAGATGAAAATCACAGAAACATTTAAGTTGGAAAAGATCCTTAAAATCGTTGAGTCCAACTGTTAACCTCACACTGCCAAGTACACCTCTAAACTGTCTCTCAGCACTATATCGAAACTTCTTTTAAATACCTCCAAGGATGGTGACTCAGCCACTTTCTGGGCAGCCTCTTCCAATGCTTGAGAACACTTTCAGTGAAGAAATTTTTCCTAATATCCAATATAAACCTTCTCAGCACAAATTGAGGCCATTTGCTTTCATTTTATTGTTATTTGTGAAAGAGACTGACACCCACCTCGCTCCAACCTCCTTTCAGATAGTTGTAGATAGTGATAAGTTCTCCCTTCAGACTCTTTTTCTCCAGGCAAAACAATTCCAGTTCCCTCAGCTACAAAAATTAGACTTTTTGTCTTGGCCCTTCACTGTCTTTGTAGCTCTTTGGACTCGCTCCAGCACCTCAATGTCTTTTTTTATGAGAAGGGGCCCAAAACTGGACATAGCAGTTGAAGTGGGGCCTCACCAGTGCTGAATAAAGGGGGACAATCACGTCCTGAGTCCCACTCACCACACTGGTCAGGATGCTGTTGGCCTTATTGGCCACCTGGGCACGTTGCTGGGTCATATTCATATGGCTGTTGACCAACACCCCCAGGTCCTTTTCTGCCAGGCAGCTCCAGCCACTCTGCTCCAAGCCTGTAGCTCTGCATGAGATTGGTGTGACCCAAGTGCAGGACCCAGCATTTGGCCTTGTTGAACCTCAGCACATCGATTCAGCCTGTCCAGATCCCTTTTTAAAGTTTTCCTACCCTCACGAATCAGCGTTCCTGCCCAGCTTGGTGTCATCTGCAAACTTATTGGGGGTGCACTAGATTCCCTCATCCAGATCATTGATAAAGATATTAAACAGAACTGGCCCAAATACCAGAACTCCACCTGTGACTAGCTGCCTACTGGATTTGACTCCACCAGATCTTTTTGGGCTCAGCCATCCAGAAACAGTAAAACCAGTGTATCAAACATCAAATACCTGTGGGAGCTCAGTGTGGCCTCTTTGCTGCTTCACAAAAGCTCAGGCAATTATTAAACTTTTATCGTCTTGCTGGTCTTGTGGCTGAACTGTGTAGGTCAGGCTCTTGCTAGTTACAAGCAGAAGGCCCTCTGTCAGTCATTTCTATTTGATAATTTGCCTGCTTTCTTCTGTTAACAACTCTCAGCACCCATGCTGTTCAGAGTTTACTTGCTGTATTTTGTCTCTCCCAGCGGTAACTCATGTGGTGCTGATTGGTCTTCATCATCCAGTTTGTTTCTGTCCACTTTTGTCCGCATGAGGATGTTTGTCTGGGGAGGGTTTGTCTCCCCTGTTGTTTTTTTTTTAATTCATTCCTAGGATGAATTTTACGTAAATTTTACCTCTGTTGCTCTGTTACAACCTACGGCTGTAATTCTCCCTTCTGGAAATTCTGCGCCAATAGTTTTGCTGAGTTCCATTTGATTGGTGAGACAAAATACTTTATATATCCACATTTTGTAAAAATTCTTTGTGTCAGTTTCAAACCAGTTTGAAATGGTTCTTGGTAGTCATATGAGTCAAGAGTCTGGCCAATAGAGTCATATTCTGTTTTGCAAATCAGTAAATTTGCATTCCTTAAGATGTATTTTGGTTTGCAAATCCACCTACATTTTATCAATTGATTTTATCTGGACTAAGTAGCAATTTCCCCCTGCTGCTTGTCAAGGTGTATATATTCCAGGTTGTATTTAATAATACAGTTTCCTAAGGTGACCTCTTTTCTGCATGAATGTTGGCTCTGACCTTCATTTTGTTGAGCTCAGTTCATTACATATTCTCTCTTGCTGGCTTCTGCGCTCTCTAGGGAATACTATCGTTTCAGGGCACAAGGGGTTTCACTGCTAATGAAAATCCCTAAGCATCACGATTACAATTTACTCTGCTGTGCTCAGTCTACGAAGAAGAACAATGTATATTGCAGTTAATAATCTAGATCTCATTAAAACCAACTTGAGATTTATTTCCATGTCAAGTCAAAGTCATTTACGTGCATATAATAGACTTATATCTAAAGGGTTAAACAAAATGAGCCGAATTCTGGCATTAGTTTCTCTGAAACCACAGACATCTGTTCCAATATATCTTAGTAAATATACAGCTCCAAAATAAGCGACTCCAGCGTTCCTTTCTTCAGGCAGTCAGAACAAGCTAGTGTCACTGTTGTAGTAAAGGAAGACTTACTCTATCGTATATCTCAATTTCCTTATGCTGTTTGACCACTTCCCATGCTAAGAATACTGTCCGATGTGAGCAATCTGCAAATGTTTTAGAGTCTGTTATGGCCATATTTTGCATTGCTCTGACTAGAATGGAATGAATTTCTAAAACGGGTTTAATTAGAACAAGTAAATAAATGCTCTGCATACAATGGAGAAAAATGGTACAGAGGGATTGTCTGTGTCCACTTGGGTAAATCTGAATAATCACTTGTGATAGATGCAAAGACTTCTGTATTTTATGTCTCTGTGCATATCTCTCTGTCTTCCATTCTTTCTGTTGAAAACAGTTCTCTAAATTAAGCACAGGTTGGTAATGGTAGAGGTCCAACTTATCTCAATTTTTATCTCATCAACCTGACATATCGTGCACAGAAGCTGTGGAGAAAGTATCTGTCCCTGCCTTCTGAGTCACTTACACAGAGCACCTGTTCAAGGCCTCTCTGATGCTGGAAGGAAAGTCAAACCATGCCTTTAAGCCAATACTCCCCCATTTCTTTCCTGGCTTTTCCCTAGCTTCTTCCCATTCACAGAATCTCAAGCAAGGATCTACCCCACTGACATTTCCTGAGGCTCCCCACCGGGCGTTGCTACAGCAGCAATGGCTGTGACGTTCAATTTATTCTTCCCTTAGGAATGGATCCATGAGTCAAATCTCCATCTGTGCCAAAGTCTAGTTCTTGGCATCAGCATTGATGCCTCGTCCATTTGACTTCAAGCCTCTGTATGGGCAGCAGTCACAATACCAGTAGCATTTATCAGCTGTGTTTCATCATCATCTCTGTTATAACGACATTGTAATTTTAGAAAAATGGAAAAATTAACCAAATTCCATATATTTAAAGGCAAGATACTTGATCACAGTGCCTGTGGCATTATGCTTATTTTTTGTTTAATGTAAGTAAAAAAATAGGTTAGAATTAGAATGGGAATTGAGTTAATCATGTTGAGTCTTAAATAAAAGTAATAGTCATGGTAAACTATAATGAAAGTGAGATGTGTGTCTCATGAGTCTTTATTCAGCACAGTATGAAGTCATTTTAGTTTTTCATTATAACTTTAGTTTTCCATTATAATCTTATATTCAAATGGTGTTTTCTCTTACAAACGTCCAAAAGAACTTTGACTGAATCAATAAACATCATTCCCTCAGGAGGACTTTCAAAGGTCTTTGAGTCAGACTTAAAGCTGTGACTCTGAAATTATCAGAATATACAAAGTAAGTGAGGTTCAGTGTTGGTAGAAGTACTAGGAAGAACAACACTGGACTTCTTAAGTTCCAGTTAGAGTTTTCCTTCAGAAGCAATGAAAGTATTAGAAGTTTTCAAAGTAAATATGTCCAATAAAGACACTTCAATCTGTGACTTGGACAAGAAAACTTTTTTTTTTTTTTTTTTTAAATCTTAACATAACATTGTAAGATCTGAAAGTTGAATCTCTATTTTCTTAAATTCATATGAGAATTACACTAGGGGATGTCACAAGAATATTTCATATGCTAGTAATTTATTTGCTAATTTATTAATAGAATTTGAAGAATAAAAATCTTTTCATTTAAGATTAATCATCGGCAACTCATATTTTTTTGATCTAAAGGCTGTTCCTTCGATGTTAAAAATATACTAGGATGTAAATCACAGTGTTGTGAATTTTTAAAACTACAGAAAGACTGACACTTGAAAATTTTAAGTGGCAGAGTTTATTACTGTTGCTGTATTAAGGAACTTTGTATTACTGTTGATGTTTCTGTATTTCTTTGGAAATACAAAATTTGGAAAATCTGAAACTGGTATAGTAGCGTTACATTATCTCCAGTGGTTTTCTGCAAAAGAGCTATTGTGTGACTAAAAGATGACATTTTTGGCATGTAATGCAGATGTGTGGCAGTTTCTCATAAGGCAGAGAAATTCTGTTGATAAGCAAATGATGAAATCTCACTTGTGAAATAAGTGGTACAGCTTACTCCTATACAGAGAAACCAGGCAAAGTAGAAGTTAAATAGAGCATTTTGCATGCATTTAGGAAGGAAAATTGTTCTACACGTACCAGCCAAAACAAGCAAGTTGTTGGTTAAATACTAACCATAGGCTTAGGTGTGTGAATACAACAGATTGCCGCATTCCTATCTGCCAAGTAATAAAAGAATTCTTGGGAAGATTTGCTTTGGGTTGAGGCACACATTTTTAGGTCCGTTTCTGAGAATGTACATCAGCCTTTAAAAAAATTCAGGAATCTTTTATCATCAAGTGGTAAAGTGAAGGCCTCAAAGACATTAACAGTATGGTGCATGTTCCTAGTATATGTAGTAGCTTTGTCATGGAAAGCAGCAAACAATTCACATTTAAATTAAAAAGTAGGATGTTTATGGTAATTTTTCAGAAATAAGGGAGATAGGAGTTTTCTACATTTACATGCAAAAGGCAGATATTCTGACGTGAATTCACAACTACATCTTTTCTGGTCAGCTTTTCTCATTGTGCTCTCCAGTGAATAGGATCCAAGGCATGCTGAGTTTAGGCAGAAACTTTTATGTGTGCATTTGTGATTTATAATAAACTTGAGCCTCTGGTGAGGTTTTGGAGTAAAGGAAAATTTTAAAGAAGATACAATCTAAAAGCTTTTAAGGTGATCTTATTTTTCATATCTCACTGTGAGGGTAAGTGACTATGAGGACCATGATGCTCAATTACTAATTTCCTATTGCTGTGCAATGTCAGATCTGCTAGATAAAATAGATCACATTAGTGAAAAGCCCAAATGCCTATTTTATTAAAAGATACTGCATCGTGAAAGGCAGGAAACGGCCTCGTGAAAGTGCTCTGCAATGCACACAAAGCACTTTTACTTTTTTCAATTCAATTTGAAACTCAAGCATTGTAAAATCACCAAGCTAGATTTTCCTTATCAGTGCAATTTCTGAAGCAGAATTTCTGGAACTGCAGTTGTTTGCTCAGTTTCCATTTTCTTCCCTATTCTCAGTAAAATAATCATGTTCATCACTCACTAGTAGCAGGGAAAAAAAGGAGAATTCTTCTTCTGCAGCAGCAGCTTACCAAGTGTATTCAACTCAGATTTCCTGCACATTAATACCCTTTAGTTACTCCAAGTGCTTTCTGTCTGTGTACAAAAGTGTTCATACTGAAATTTTCTCTTTTGAGTAATTGAGTGCAATAACGTCTAATGCTATTAGAACCACAATGCAATAAAATATAAAAAGATGCTGTCAGTAGCTGATTCAGTTACATTTTTCATATCAAATTTTAACCCCAGAGACTGTGAAATGTGTCATACTGCGGTCTCCAATTCTTATAAATTGGCCAGCCTGATTCAGACCTAGCAGGAGCCTCATAGCCATCTGGCTGTAGCTTGGGATCTCTCTCCAGAGAGCAAATCAAGTGTCAGAGTGCATCTTTATGTTAGAGAGAAGAAACTATAACTTACTATCTCAAAACTTGCCGTTTTGAAATAACCGTAGCAAACCCACAGGTAACTACATGATTTGAAACTCAGGATTACACTCCCTTAATCAGGCTGACATTGATGGGATCCATGGGCAGAACGAAGCCCTTAACTCTGATACGTGTGTCCATCACCAGCTGAATTTCGGCAGAGCGTCATCTGAGTACGTTATGAAGGCCCATGGAGTGGTAAGAGAACCATCACAGTCTCTGTGACAGGCAGTGGCAACAACTTAAAGCCTGTGGGAACCTCTACTAGCAGAAAGCTTCTTAGCAATGACTGGGAGATGTTTTGTCAGTGGGAAGCTGGGTACTGGACACTGGCCCTTTCTTGGCTGCAGAGAAAATGAAATACCTTTGAGGATACAGGCCTACAAGATGCAGAGTGGCAGAAGAGCGTTAATTAATAGAGCAGATCTCATTTTTTGTAATACAAAGATTGTCATCTTCGAAGAGGATATTGCAGACCTTGCTTGCCCTGGTAGTCCCAAAATAGCCTGAGCTCCTATGGTAAAATTTCTACTGCAGATAAAAAAACGTGAGCTTAGACTTGTGCTTCACTGCTTCTATTAAAGCCCAATATCTAACCACTGAGGCAGCATCCAGGCTAGTGGGAAACAGCAGAATGTCACTGATGTACAACAGCAGAGGATCGGTATACAAATCCTATGCGATCTCCACAATAGCAGTTCTCAGTCAAAGAAATTATTAATAACACCAATAGTGAATAAAGAGATAGAAGCATCTCTTTAAAAATAAGTTTGCTGAAGCCTTTTGCAGCTGGATGGAGGGGAAGTTTCTAAGGAACGTGGGTCCCTTCTAGTATCTGTAGGGAACCTACAGGAGAGATGGAGAAGGACTCTTTGTCAGGAAGCGTAGTGATAAGACAAGGGCTAAAGGTTTTAAACTAGAAGGGAGATTTAGATTGGATACTGGGAAGACATTCTTTCCTGCGAGGGTGGTGAGGCACTGGAATAGGTTGCCCAGAGAAGTTGTGGATGCTCCATCCCTGGAAGCATTGAAAGCCAGGCTGGGTGGAGCTTTGAGCAACCTGGTCTAGTGGGAGGTGTCTCTGCCCATGGCAGGGGGCTTGGAACTCAATGATCTTTGAGGTCCCTTCCAACTCTAACCATTCTATGACTCTAAGCCAGGGTCTTTCACTACTATGTTGGCTTAGGGGCAGCATGCAGACTGGCAGGATCTTTTACATTACTTTAGAAGTGTTAGCAAGGTACATAAGTGTGAATGATCATGTTTGTCTCTCCATTCTTACCAGCTGTACTTTTTAAAGAGGATGTCTCAGAGAATTCCCAATAAACCATGGTATGAATTCCTCCCCGTTGCTGTGTGCAACCCAGTGCAGCGTTGCTCTGCCAGTGAATAACGGTTCACTTGCTGGGGCTCCCTGAGCAGGTTAAGGCAATTTCTGTGAAGAAAGGGTGAAATACTGAGCACACAGGTTTCACAAGAGAAGTGATTCCTTCTGTCATTTCTCTTAGCCTTCAAAATAAATTAAAATGTGCAAACGGCTGGTGCACACCTGCTCCTAGATTCAGGTCCTACTTGTCTCATATCTTCAGCTCAGGAGATTAACTTTTCTGTAGTTACTAAATGTTACTTTTCAGGATGCTTTCATGCTTCTGGTGTTATATTGGGATACATGAGCTTTTTAAAAATTGTTTGTTTGCCAGAAAAAAAATAGGAGGCTGAAGAGGAAAAAGATAAGGAATTTTAAATATAATGTAGGCTTTATTTATACAAATTGGGACTGTATGGATATGAGATGTATGAAATCTAGAGCTGCTGAGAAAGTGAAATTTCTGTCCCAGGAGGAATGTCAATACTTTAATGTGGGTTTTATCTTTGAGCAAAACGATAATCAAAATATTGTTATGGCTTTCAGAACAAAACCTTTATAAACACCCCTACATTAAGAAACATTTATGAAAATATGTGAGAAAAAAATATATGTAATATCAGCATACTGATTTTATACAAAATATGTGAAAATTGCACTGGAGAAATAAACAGGAGCAGATATTGTTCTCTTTTTATTATTTTCTTTCAGATCAAACTTCACATTTCATTAGTATTCTTTAGATAAAACATAAATAAATTACAAACAGCTGGGAGTTTTGTGCTCTTCTGGAAGAAATCTAAGATTTAATATATGAAATCATTAACTGTATAAATTGTAGTGGATTCCTCAATTCCTTCCAGTCTAAATACAAGCTCCCCACTGTCTCTGCTTTTCATGGATGTGGATTCTTTTGTTTTCTGCTTGTAGTCCTAGAAACGGGGTCCCAGGTTTTCCCAGTGGATTTGGATCCTATCCAAGAGCAAAACATCTACCTAAAGCATTATGCTCACAATCCAGCTTTCTCTGCAGTCATATTGCACAAAATCTTATTGCAATAAACTGCTAACAAATGCATAGTTTCATTTGCTCACTGTGTTCTAAGTTGGATGTTTGTTTAGCTTGAGATTCAGGCAGGCAGGCAGTCATTTCAAATGAACATTAGCCTTGCAAGACCATAATTGTAAAATAACTGATGATTATTCCGTGACACATGGATAGTAAAAATGGTTCATACATGCTTTTCTACTTATAGTAAAATATAAAAGATCAACCTAAAAGGGGAAGGCACAAGATGAAAAGCTTATAAGTGTATACAATGAGGTTGAAATAAAGTAATACGTTATACAAGGTCTTCATTACATTCCAGATGTGAAAAAAAGGATCAGTGGTTAGCTGAAAAATTACGTGTTAGCATTTAGTACAAAGTCCAGAAAGAGTATGCCACAAACAATCAGTAATTAGTTCTAAAACACCCCTGTGAACAGGTTTTCTTTTTGGAGATGAGAAGCAAGACACACAGCTCAACAGACCCAAGGTACTGCGAGAGCCATATTTAATTTCTTTGCACGTTATGAGCTCTAATGACAATAAATAAAATAAGAGAATACTTATAACAGAGAGAAGTTGAAGTATTTGTGTACTTGTTTGTTCAGACTGAGGCTCATTTATCTACAGTCTGGCATATTCCATGATTGATTTTCAGGTGTTAGGAGCTGTTCTCCTTGTGCAGAGACAAAGATCCACATTCTTCTTCTGGAGATCAGGTTAGATGCTCAGGCTTGAAACTATTAAAGCTCAGGCTTTAAATTGTATTTTTCCAATAGTGTATGTAAATACATATGTAATATTGACTGATTAAAATATTTATCCATATCCTGACATATCCTTGCTTAGACAGGGTCTTTGTGTTTTAACTTCAGGCATTAAGGTTATTCTTAATTAACTTAATTAAATTGCCTTAAACAACTTAAACATAAAACAGTGGTTTTAGCTATTAGGTGTGAAGATAGCCAGATGATGAAAAAAGCCCGGACTATGATAAACTAGTAGTATACATCTGCCTTTCACATCAGAAGGAAGCTTTTGACTGATTTTTTTCTTAATTTTTTTTTAAATTGTCTTCAGCTGCTCCATTTGTTTCATGCTGGTTTTATTCCAGAGAACTGCCATGAAAGGGACCTGAGAATTCATGGGGAGGTGTGTTTACAAAATGTCTTTTTTTTTTTTAAGGGAAAACCTCAACAATTATGGACAAGTTTGGGTCTTTTTTTTTTTTGATTTTAAAGTTTGTGAACTTTTCTGAGTTAGCATTAGAAGCTCGTTTTCTGTCTGCAAAACTAAGAATAAAATACTATTAGTGAAGGTGTCAAGAAACATTTTCAACTTTTTCTGGAGCTGTGTTTGCCCTGCATGTTCTAGGATTAAGCTCAGAATCTCTGTATATGTGTAAATTTAGTAAGTAACAGTTAAGAGTTTAGTCATCTTCTGTGTCATTGCTTTCTCCCTCACTGGGAAGCCAACCTCTAAGGCTCTGAACATCTGCTGTCATGTAGCAGAACGGCAATGCTGGTGTCAGAGTGTAACACTGGTGCTGGAATTAGGGACAACTATACGCTCGTTTAGCATATGGCAACATGTGTTCTCATCAGTCATTTATCTGCTAATATATGCCTACATCTGAATATTAATGAGGGGGGGAGAGCAATGAGTGAAAGCCTGTCCTTGGATACATAGAGTTCTCTAGAATCACCATATACAAGGTTAAACAAAGATCAGTTGAAATGAGTTGCTCCCAAAAGTCTACATTGCATATTTTGCACTAATTTTCTGCAAGTAATTAGAAATCCTCTAACATTTCTAATTGTCAGCTTCTATGGACAACACCTGCAGGTTCTGCCATCACAAGGGATGTGTCCAAGTTCCTGATAGCAATTGGGATTGTGTCCATAAAACACTGACTAGAACTGCCTCAATTGAATCATCTGGGTATTGGAAAAAATAAAAAAAACCACTAGATTTTACTTTAATAATGGAAGTGGAATGGTGCTCTTTCTCTGCTAACTACTTAAATCTTTATAGAAGCTCTGAAAGAATTCACTTTACCGGTAATTGTTCCACATTTATGAAAAATAAGATGATGGGAAAAACCCAGAACATCAGCTTCAAATAGTTTGGCTGAGATGTTACGACTGAAAAATAAATGTGAGATAGTCATAAAGTCAAATTGATTGAAGGTTATATGACAACAGTGAAGGCTCCTCGCATTGCTTTTGGTTTTTCCTTTCAAGACTGAACAGTGTGAGCAGTTTTGTGCATTTCTCACAATCTATGTGGTTGAGGTTGTTATGTAAAGATCTGCCACAGTTTAATTCACTGCATCTCAGCGGAGTTCATGTTTGGGTACTCTGCATGCAAGGTGTTAAATTGCAAGAAATGTGGAACTGATCCAAAACTTGAAAAGAGCTGTAATCTCTCCTTAATTACAATGATTTATTTTTATAATCAGGATACAGGTTTGAATAAATGTCAACATACTTGATACAAGATCTACCGCAGGTCTGGCAAGATCTAGTCCTACGAGAACAATCCAACTCCTGCTAGAATGGATAGCAAGCTTTCCATTCTCATTAATTATTTCTGGATTGGATCCTAAACCGTCTCCAAGAGTATGTATGTTAAGTTCTGCAGACAACCTTTTTCTTAGAAAAAGCCATACTTGCACAGGCAGTGCCTGGCAGTTTGGAAAATGCAGTTCAGCCTGTGTGAGAAAGATAAGCCGAGTGGGAATTTAAAACATAATTCTAAAAAATATAACTTTTGCAAGATTGTTTTTCAGCTACTTGACTGAGGAATACACCAAGTTTCCTGCTTTCCTTTTGATCATTGACACTATTTATGCATTAAATCAATTACTGTTCCTTTGTGCCTACCCCATGACACTGAAGTTTGCTACTCAAATTATTCTAATGTTTAATACTTAAATTAGTCTGCTCTGTTTAAATGACACTTTTGGCTTTTGTACTCAGGAAATTATTTTTGCAGCAAGAATGAGGTATAGCAGAAGAAGGATCTCTCGACTCCAGGAGATTCCTGAAACTATCCTGATGTCTTAAGGCAGTGTTAGTACCATTTTATGTTAGCAAATTATTTCCATTTGCAGGAAACAAATATTTTTTATACAGTTACATCAGGAATTTTTGACATTTCTAATAGGAAGTCTGGTATTTTAGAAGATGATTTCCCAAAGAGTAAGTGTTTGAGCAAAATCCAAGTAATCAGTCTGAATAGACTTAGGGCAGCAAAAATCTGTACCCTAACAGAAAGGTGATACCTTGGAGGATGAAGTCCCCACACAGATTTTGTTGGTGACAGATGTAGTTAAGAATCTTGTCTGTCTTCAGCATCTATCCAGTGACCACTCAGTAGTGCCAGTACAACATATGGAGCCTGATGCTGGATCACCAGGAACTTGACTTGAGGTAAGTAATGACCCACTGTTTTGTTTTTAATTTCCCTTGTCCCTTGGACTTTTCTATCTAGGACAAATGAGAGGTGGAATAGAGGTAAGAATTGGTAATTATGAATTTAGAGTGTATGGAAGGGGAACTGCATGTGTTGAAACTTAAGTCCTTGGTATAAATGAGCAGGTTGAATTTTGTAATTTTTTTCTGTCTGTGTATTACGTTGCTGTCCACTTGCTATTCCATTCAGAAGCGTTTTTAAAGAAATCAGGCTTTCTTGTGTCAGTTCTGCTGGAAAAAGAGTGGTCGCAACTACTAGCAGGAGCAAACGTGTTACAGGTAAAGGTGGCTGCAGGAGTCCAGGGAGCTTTTGTCTGATTTTGCACCGCTCTGTTCTGCTGGCAAAGAGTTAAGTTAAAGCTGTTAAACAGCTGTTAAAGCTGTTTCTGGAAACTGTCTTTAACGTAGGCCACAATTTTAAGTTAGCCAAGTCTTTCAGTGCTGCCAGAGGAAGAAATCCCAACCCAACTTGTTCATTCCAGCCTCTACCTTTTGATTACACAAGGGCCATCCATGTAGTAATGCAAAAAAAAAGTCCCATGTCTGGGAACGGAACTTTATTTTGCCACGTGAGTTGTAACAAGGATCAGTTGCCTGAGCAGCCACATGAACATTTCTTCCAGCTGAAGTGAAAGGATGGTTTTGTTGGTATATGGAGGGCTTTAGGCAGCAACATTGGCTTACAACAACTTTACAATCCTTGAGGAGCCACGAGTGCAATTCTCAAGGAAAGACTGGTACCTTGCTTTAAAACTAGGGGGCAAATGGAGAAATGGCTACCTTAACCTTGATGTTGGTCTCACTATATCTCTTGCATTTGTAAGTCAATACTACATAGTATAGTGCACGCATCACTAAGCCCGCAAGGAAGATATAGGGTTGCATTCTCTCTGTGAAGCACTGAGCTTTGTGCAACTTCCATTAACACTGAGTTAAAAATATAGCCCAAAGCACAAATCCAGGATAAATACCAGATGCGGAAAATAAAAGATACGCTTTAGTCTATCCTTTATCTGGACACCTGCAGTTTCATGACTCTTTCTCAGCTTATTTGTGTTAACCTGACTTTATATCCCACTCAGCTTCTTTTCTTGATGCTCCCTCTGGGGCAGGTTGTTCCTGGCTGTGCTGTGAGAGCACACAGTCTGTGCAACACCGGGACACGGCTCCGGTTCCTGCATTTCCCTGTGACTGTTTTCTGTGTTCACTTCTTGAAATTAAGTATATGCTGAAAGAATGGGAACCATATGAGGTCATGACTTCAGTTCATACCCTTGTATCCTGTACGATGAAGACAGTGAAGACAAAACAGATTACCTGTTTCCTGGTCCTCACATTTATTACTTAGTCATCTATAATAAAAGAATGCTAATCTGGTGGGGCAAGTGGTCAGTTCCAGTGGTGCATCCAGTTTCATCTCATTATGTTCCTGCATGGGGAAAACAGTCAAACTCTTTCTCGACTATAATTTCAAAGAATAAATTCTTGCCTGGGCTGAGACTTTGTATGACGAGTTTCAGTGCCATGTGAGTTCTTTATGCTTGAGCTATAAAGCAAGGCAGGGAAGAAAGGATTTTCATAATAGAAATGCTCATGCACCACATTAATTGTATCAGCATGAACTGTGGCACTACAATAAAGGTTGTTTTAATTTGACTAAAAATGAATAGATAGCTGCGAATCAATTGCAATCTAATAAGGGTCTTATTGTAAAACCTAATGATAAGATGGAGTGGCATTGTTCTGAACTGTGTTTCCTGGGAATAAGATTTCAGAAGAACTTAATGCTGACTTTTATAAATCTTTGATCAGTGATACTAGCGGAAATACAGAAACACCTATCTCCCAATGTTTCCACTTTTCAATAAACTGTTGCCAGATTAATATTAAAAGAGAATTCTGTTCCTTCAGAGCTTGTCTGAGAGGGACTGAGCTGCTCCTGGTTAGAGTGCTGTGCTTTGAACTCCTATTACCTGTATGGGAAGCTAAGGACATTCAGCAGCTCACAGAATTTGGCTCATGAGCACAGAAAAAGATGCACATAGCTCCCCTAAGGTGTCTAAGACAGGAGGGATTCAGCCCGGTTTTAAACAGTTGTTTCCAGGTGTAGTCTAAAATCACACCATCTCAATGCAGACATTGTCCCAAACTGTAGCCTAAATAACTGTGTTTTCACTAAATACCTTTTTTTTCAACATAGGCTAATGTTAGGAAGGAATAAGAATCACAGTACACCTTAGTGGAAATACTTTTCCTCAGATTACAGGAAATTGAAACCCAAGACTGCTTTACAATTCCCATGGTAAAAGACCACATGCTGAAGGATCAACAACAAGTAATCAAATCTTCTCTCTGTGTTCATTCTCCTCCCAGAAACAACCCACAAACTCTAGAAACTGAAACCTGCTCATAAGATATGTAAAACATTTTTGTGTCTCCTTGGAAAAGGAAAAGAAAACCAAACGAGAGAAAATACCTCCTCGGTCTCTGAGGAGGTACTTCTGTTACCCCAGAAACTTTTTATTAATGCTGTTGCTACTGGTTAAGAGTCCAAACTTTCTGTGTCATGACTAGAAACACCAAGTCTGTTTTCCTAGTACTTTGAGATACACGTGTAGTTGGTTTTGACAGCTTTTCTATGTTGCCGAATGTATTGATCCTGAAAGTTTTGTAAATAGTTGTTTGATGAAGCATTTGTGCCAAAAAAAGCTTTATCTGTCATTTGCTATTTTGAAAAAAAAAAAAAAAAAACCACATCAAATTAAAAAAACAAATTGACATATAAAACTAGCAGAATAAGCACAGACAGAATTAATAATGATGACAGCATTAGAAAGTATTTTGACTTCTACTGGAAGATGTTAACCAATGTCTAACTGGCATATTTCAGGCAAAGAACTGTGTGAGTT
Organism: Pedionomus torquatus; assembly: GCA_013398155.1. Lineage (NCBI taxonomy): Eukaryota > Metazoa > Chordata > Aves > Charadriiformes > Pedionomidae > Pedionomus > Pedionomus torquatus. Next base: position 919,843 of record VZRU01009331.1, read on the forward strand.
GTCTGATTATTTTCCCTCTGCTATTATGGATTTCTTCTGGCTTCTTTTGAAGGATCCAGTACTGACAACTGTCAGATGCAAAGTATTGGGCTATATGCAAGACAGTTTATTCCAGGATGGCAGATTCTATGATCCTAGAGGCTTTTCCTCATTTGCAATTCTCATCTATTTCTTTTATCTTTTTTTTCCCCCAAGCCTCAGTCACACTGTCAAGGAGAAGAAATAACTCTGTGTGATTTAGCTGACCATATATGTCAGAAATCATAAAAAATGACTAGTCCTGTAGTAAATGGTCAAAGGAAAGGAAAGAGTATAAGGAAAATTATATACCCAGACTATCTGGCAAACACTTATTGATAGGAAATGCATTTGTGGAATTTAGGAACGGCTTATGAATGATTCATAAACAGAATGGTGATAGATTTTACAGCAAATACAATCAGCAGCAAATAATTTGAAAAATCTCGGAAATACAATGTGTGATATTCTCAGATTAATCACTTGACTGAGGCTCTGTCATTTAAATTAGTAATCACTAAATTCAGACAATCATATTTATCTAAATCACTGTGACCTAATTGTAAGTTTATTATCCTCACAGCGAGGCAGGATGCTAACAGAAGTTTCTTCCCTTCCCTTTGGCTTTACAAATATTCAGTTACGTTTTGTTCAGATATTTTGTCATTTGTGATTCTGATCCTAATCAGATCCAGAAGAATAAAAGGTGTATGAAAATGCAATCAAATTTAAATTCAGTTACAATTTAGCTGACTAAAGAGAGGATTTCATTTTAAATTAATATGTTTGTTTACAGCCTATATATAACCTCCTTCAATGACAGATTAAAAGACTGACAGTCTATGACAGCATTATCTTAACAATTTATACAGATGGCCACTAAAACACACATAAAGGCTTTAGCTTTCTCAAGGAGAAATATCTGTTCACACTACCATGTGCTTCTTCACACATTGAAGTATGTTAAAAATGTCTTCCTCTTGTATTTCTTCATTAGTGATGGCTGAAGCAGAAAGACTAGCGTTAGGTTAGATTGACATAGCTAGTTGCCTATTATATGTATCACATAGAGACTTATCCTGTCTTTCCTTTTAAATTTCGTGGGCAACTTAAAGCACATTGAGAAAGTTTCCAGATGCGATGCTCTACTCATCTAGGGAAGGCACACAGCACAGCTCTGTTCATAGAGGACCCTTCCAGGCTGTGCAACCTCTGGAAATGCAACCACATTGAGTGAAGTAATTCTCCCACTGTTTATGTTTATTCTCCAGTCGTGTTGAGAAGAAAGGAAATATCCCTTTGGTGTTGTTTTTATCAATTTAGGTACAAGAGTTTAGGGGATGAATTACTCATCTGAGATGTGAAAGATGTTGATTAGGGTATTATCTTGATAGCCTGAAGGAAGGAAGGAGATACAGCATTGCCCTCGCACAAACCAGGCACAGAGGTATTCAAACTACTGGGCTAGTTGACTTATGGGGAAAACACATCTGTCCTACTTGTTTGAATCTGTAGTTAAGAGGCATGAAACACATACAGAGGCTCAGGCCATGCAGAGAACACTGGAGGAGGAAGTAGGGTTTTTTTGTCAGTCTCATTGTTGCTTATAGGGATGGTAGAATGAACTTTTCAATGTCAATATGGCTTAAGAAATTCCTGGCTTTCTGCAATGCTGAAGTGTAGACCCTATGGGATTTTGCAAACTGAGCCACAGGTAACAAGAGATTTACTACACTAAGCAATAGCTGAACAGGGATAATACTTATTCCGGTTGAGAGGGTTTCAGGTGCCCAAAGGGCAGGTGGATGGCTGACTTAGTCTCTGAATCCAATGTTAAATCTTGAGAACATTCTAAAAATCGGATGATTACCACCTAGTTCTACTCTTTGCTTTCTAATCCAGGACTGTATATTGTAAACCAATTGGATATTACAGGAATAATTCACGTCATGCTTTATGTAACACTACTGTCTTTCCATAGCATCTTTCTTTTGCATAAAATTTGTTTGGGTTTGTTTTTTTTTTTTTTTAGAATCTGTCATTGTTCATCTCTCTTGTACTTTTGGGAAATTTAAAAGAGATTATAAAGAAGAGCAGGAAGACCAAAGATCTTACAAAAAAACAAACCAAAACAAATAATCCCAGAGACTTGTGTTTTAGGTTAACTGTTGCTTTGGACGTCTCTCTTTCTCAGCACTTTTTTATGAATTAAAGGAAATTCCTGAGATCTTATTGGTCTGTCTACACTGAAAAAGAGAACTGGAGAGCAAAATTCACTCCATGGTATGTGTATTGTTCAATGATCTACCACTGTGGGAATGTCACTGAGATGACTGTATCATTGCAGATCTGACATTATCACCTAGAAGGTTTTGTTTTATTTGATAGATTCCATGTTTTCTTTATTGTGCCACCTGTTATCTCTTCAGAAAGAATGAAGAGCCTTGCTTTGAATTGAAGAATAGTCAAGTAAACACTGGGAGCTGAAACCTATTTTTATGTAAGTTAATGTGATTTTCTGTTAAGAGCAAAGGTGAGTCTTTCAGAAGGACTCACATGAGGGTTAAAAAGGATAAGCAGATCTTGCAAGTTAGTGAAGACGACTTGTTTTTTGTGTGGTTAAGGCTATCTAGAAGAAAGTGTGGAGGTGAGCTTAGGAGATATGGACAAATGAGCAGGCATGGCTGGAAATATCAGCAAAGCAAAAAGTTGATGGGAGAATAATGGGATATTTAATCAAAAAGGATGAAGATAAGGTGATTATTAATCAATCTGCTTTCAGCTTGCATATGGTGCCAGGACTGTAGTAAATCTTCATCAGTAGTGTTAAAGGGTTGATGTTGTATACCACCATTAAGGAATTTTTCCGAATGGTCAACCAAGTCTAGCAAATGCATGAGTCTCTCCTCTATTCAACAAGCCAGAATCACTTGAACCTTTCTCTTTCTGGTTATGCTTCTTGACCCTGGGTCAGTGCCAATAGGGCCTAAGTCAGTAGGGCATTCAGGCACATGCTTATTTTAGAAATGCATTAAAGTCTGTACCCCCTGCCTTGTGCTAAGAAAAAAAGATTGCTAGGGCTTGAAGTTTATGTTTGCTATAAGTGTTGTTCCTGTTTTAGCTCTGAGACTTAGCCCTACTTTCAGCTAAGCATACATCTTAATGGGCATAGAGCTGGAGGCAGTGACGTTCCTCCCAGGAGCCCTGGGTTTTTTTCACATTTCCTAGCTACCCTGGAAGTTCAGCATATGATGCTCCCAGCCTCCCTTGCTCTGGGACCATACTTGTCATTTCACATCTCTGCTGATTATTGCAGAATACCAAGTTAAGACAGTCATGAATTAATGGCTCTTTCTTCATAATTAACTTATTTATTCTTTATCCATAATAGCAGCTCATTTGAAACACTTCTCATTCATTGACAAAGCTACATCATTCAGCGATGCTGTATAGATTTTTTATTTTCTCCTGTAAATCTTATATGATGCCTGTCGATTCCCACTTAGGACTAAAGCTTTGGGAATTAGATCACTCACATTAAAGTAGGACAATGATTTCAAAGTAACTGTGACTGTTATGTGACTGAAAAAAAAAAAAAGGATATGATAATATCTAAAAATGGTATTTTCATATTGATAGAATCTACCAGGCTTTTTTTCTTTGAAAAGCTATGTAATGCATTTCCATTCAGATTTGGTATGGACATAACCACCGTGCTTGAAAGTAAAAGCCAGCACTTTACAGCTGTCAACGGTTAACTGAGTATTTTCGTGACCTTGACACTGACACTTAGCTTTGCATTCCAGCTGCCAAGTAATCCTGCATTTGAGGGCAGGTACAGGTTGATGTCTTTTAGGGGCCTCTTCCATATTCATGGTAAGAATTTAAACAAATGCATTCCTGAGCATATGTGAAAGCCCCTGGGAGCAAAAAAAGATTTTGTTTTAAATGTGAATACTGTTAAACTTAAGCACATATTAATGTTTTGCTGAATAAAGATGGATTTAACTGTTGCTTAAAAATTTCCCTGAGTCAGTGGTTTGGTTTGGTCCATTACAGTGTAAGGCCATCTGTGAGTTTTAGATGTAAATCTGAAGCCTGGGAGTCTTTGGAACAGAAGAAATATATGTTGTGGCTTTTAAGATGCAATGTGAAAACTTTAGAATAATGTTGTTAACATTGTTTGCAAAATAACTGCTGTAGCTATATATTTTATCTAGTCCAGATGGATAAAATCTCCAAGGGGCATTTGTTTTTATGGCCTCTAGCTTATTATTTTAACGCCTAACTTTTATGAGGCAAACTCATTATTTTTAGCAGTCTTTTACTGTCTCTTAAATGCAGTGAAAGGCAAAAGAGGACCACAAATCTGTTATATTTAAAGCTACTGAACTAAATTTCAACAATCACTGTAGACCTTGTACATTTTTAAAGTAAAAATAAGGGTTACTGTCTCTTGACCAAAGCCTTTTCCCTATCTGAATAAACCCCAGACATTATATTCAAGGATCTGTCTGTATTATTGCTTCAGTAGTGCCTGGTGATGATGTTCCATCAGGCTGTGTTAAAATCAGTGTAATTTGGCTCAGAGTTCAGCTCAATACATGCAATGTATAATAAGTAGTCTATGTTTTGGAGTTGTTAAAAAAATCTGAAGAAGGACGCAGAACCGTAAGAATAGGAATGATGTGACCCTGGGAGGTCACTGATTTCCTTTACTAATCCCAAACAGATTCAGCTTTATCTAAATAACGGTTGACAGCCGTTTGTCTAACCTGTTTTTAAAATAGCGCAGTGATGCAGAATCCCCAGCTTCTCTCGACAGTCATGTTTTAGCATTTAACTTTCTTGCCATTCAGCATGTTCTTAATGTGTAGGTTAAATCTCCCTTGTGGCAACTTTAATCCATTACTTATTGTCCTGAAGAATACATTAGTGCTTTCCTCTCTTTGTGAACCCTTTGATGACATCAGCTGCCATCTGAAGTCCATACTCATTTCTCCACTTGGTCTTCTCTCAGATAAATAAAGCCAGTACTTTCCAGCTTTCCTCGCAGGTTTCTCTGGAAAAGTCTCACTGTTTCTTGCTCTTTTCTGGACTTTCTTCAGTTGATCCAGCTATAATGTTGTACCTAAATCTGATGTAGTATTCCAGCTGAGCCACAACAATGTTGCAGACTTCGGGTACCTTACACACAGCATGCCTGCACATACCTCCCTGAATATTACGGCCCTGTGGACCTGTGTTCCATTTTTGGTCCATTAATTCTCACATCATCTCCTGTAGAACCATTTCTATTATTCTGTCTTTGTCTTGTAGCTGTGTGTCACTTTGTATTTAATGCCACTGAATTACTTATTATTTTGCTGATTTCATCACATCACTTCAAATTTCACTCCTGCCCTCTAAAGTGCTTGCCATCCCTCCCAGCTTGTTATCTTCTCAAATTAAAAGTGCTTTCTATCCCATCATCTAAATCATCAATAATGAATCTAACGGCTAGAATACAGAATGGATTTAGGATGGCAGAGTTCTGTTAATGGCAAACTCCAACGAGTTCTTCATGGGATCCAGTTTACTTCTAAAATGGTTCACCCATTCCATTTCTACCTTTATTATTTATCTGTGGAGTAGCAGCGTTCAGTGTTCTGAAAACTGGCATGTCCTGAGAAGTCCCGTGTCACACCGCAGACAAGAAGAAAGAAACATTTTGAGCTGACTAGACCATAAAGATTCCTGTTCCTAATGAATGTGGAACAGACCTCAGAGGGTTGGCAGGGGCAATATTGAGTGAAGAAACAGGTGGTACTGAACAGGAGTGATTTGGTTTCTCTAAGCTGTTAATATTAGAAAAACATATGAATCATTTGTGAACCAATTCTGTTGTGGTTTAACCAATCCACAGTTCCACTGCCACATGCTACTTAGACGTTATTATGTCTTCTTAATAGTTTTAAAATGTATTTGCAATTCTTTCACATCTTGATACTGCAATCGTAAGCCCAGATGTAACCCTACAGGAATTCTTGGACAACTAAAGTGGTTTTATTTTTTGTTTTTGTTTTTTTTTTCAGTAAATAAGTACACAGTTTAACTAAAATGCAGTTTAAAACAAATTCATAGCACTTGGTGCTGAATAATGAGGAGATTTTTTTATATGCATTAATGGAATTTTTAACAGTTCTTTTCATGTTGACCAAAAGAATTTCATTTTCAGTTTGCCAAGAATTTTAAAATTTTGGGAGATTTGAATATTTCTGGCCAAATCAAATTTCTCATGTTTGTCTCCTATGAAAACATTCCTGTAAGTGTATAACAGAAATGAAACCCCCAAATAATTATTTTATTTGCTATAGGCAAAGATAATATTCAATCTTTTTCTTTTTAACTTTTTAATTAGTCTTGGTAACAAAATATTGAAAGACTACAAGTATTTTAGGCTCCTACAGCATTTATGCAAACCAGGACATTCACAACCTTCTAAATAATCTAGACCATCATAGTATCAATGAAGATCACAGAAAATATTTATGAATATATGTTTCTGGAAAGTTGTACAACAGTAATGTTTCAGATAAAGTTTTATTTAAACTGAAA
>VZRU01009331.1:926471-980328 GCA_013398155.1 Pedionomus torquatus
CTCACAAATGTTTAGCACTGAGTACTGCTGAAGGTATATCAGCAATTTGTTGAGAAACAGCATTAAATGTGAAAGCAAGCCAGTATGAACCAAAGAAATCCTCTTAGGGAAATTTCTGTTTGGGTGGCAAAAAAAGTTTTTCATAGATTTACTTTATAATTCCAAACAAATTACCTAGTTGTACATCATTTGCAGTCCAATATAATTAGATCTTGAGTAATGTGTAACTGCTTCTATTTGAAGAGCAAGCAAAACCCAACTGTGACTCTGTACATCGGAATATTGATGTTTTCAGGTGGAAAAATAGATTAGAGACACAGATGGCTTAAGAGACGATGCTGACACTACACCTTCCTCAAACTCTGCAGCATTCTAGAAGTTTAACCCTCTGCTTCTGTCACTACGGAAAGGTGACCAACATGTGACACTGGGTTGCTGTTAATTACGGGAAGGTACAAAGGCATCTCATAAACCAGACAGCCTGTAGCTTAAGTAGACACCAGAAAAAGTCAGAGCAAAAGGGTCAGCTCTTTCGTTCCTTGATGTCAGCACAGTGCTCACTCTTTGCTGAGGACAGCACTGTGCAAAATGCTATTTATTCCATAGCAGCTCTGAGCTCTTTAATCCTTAATCTCTGGGTTGATGATTTTTGTCATAGACTCTCAAACCCCAGAATAAATGTCAGAATATTCTTATATTTGCATTCTTGTGAAAACATTTTCTTTGCATACTCATCATAGATTTTGACATTAAATCTGCCTTGAGCATTCAAAGACAGATCCAGAGCGAATTCACTCGAAAGCTGGTCCATAAGTGTCGTAAGTGAAAGAGAATCTTGATGTATCACTGCATAAACACGCTGATAGACTTTTACTGATCACTATCAGCCTGACTCAGTGTATCTGCCCACCTTTATGTATTGTGCTGTGCAAGTCCTTTTTAAGAATATGTAACAGGGAGAAGAAAGGATTATTTTAGACAGCATTTACAGATTCACATCCAAATATTTCTGAATGAAGTGCAACCAATAAGTAACATTAATATAGGAGAGAACATCTGTGATCAAATTTGGTTAAGTACCTATCTCTCAGTGGTACGACGCAATGTGAATTTGTAAGATTGTTAAGGAAAAAACTAAAGATGCAATGGATTTTTATTTCAGGAAGAGATAAAGGAGACAAATACAGTGGAAATTTAATTAAATGAACAGGAAGATGCATTTTTAAAATGGTTTTGGCAAAGTGCAGAGGAATAGGAAATGAGGCAACTTTTGTAAGCACAAAATTGATGGACCTACTCTGAGATTATATTAAGACAGTGTCCTTTGGAGGCCTGTTTAGTTCTTTAGGGAATGAAAAAGACAATTAGAAAATATTTGAAGATGTAGAGTGGGGTAGTCCTGGTGATTATTTGGAGTCATTGAGAAATCTCAAGAATGAGCTTTGGGTAAAGTATAAAAGATTAGTCATCATCAGTAGTTATTTAACTGTAAGATTGGAATGCTTTAGAAGAGTTTAAATGCTTCAAAGAACTAAGTGAAATGTGAGTTGGTTTGGTATAGGCAGCTTTTTAGTAAATGTTTAATGAATCCATCATCTTAAATGATTAAGAATTTCACAAACAGATGATCCTTTTATCTATTTGATGAAAGCATAGAGGAATCTAGTGTCTGGAATTTGAAGCTAGCAAAATTGAAATAAAAAAATTCAAATAGAGAGAACATTTGTAAGCGCATATAATGAATTATTGGAATTATTTGTATTTGTATTATTAGCTGACTCTATCATATACTGCCTTCCACTACCTGCTACTACTTTCCTACTAGGGGAAGGCTTCCCTTCATGAACTGATCTGAGGGCCAAAAGCTTCTATGTACAACAGGAAAAAATGAAGATGTCCCGGTGTTTATTCTTGGTCCTCCTGTCTTAGAAAGGACTTGCACCATATATTCTGAAAGATCATCTGTGCCAGTGCAATAAATCTGGCACAATAAGCACCTCAAATTACACACATTTCTCTTGGCTGTTAGAGTATCTGTGCATTAGGTGGAAATTCTGAACACAAACGAAAAAATCTTCCCAGTCAAAATAATTATCTTTAGGTTTAAGGTAAGCTTCTCTAAAGCACTTTCTAGGAAGATCATCTATTTTGATTTCATAATTTTTAAATGTAAACCAAATACATTGATCTCAAGAACTTGAACAGGGTTCAAAGGATGTTGCTAGCGTGGTAATCAGGCCCACCCAGCTCACACCACTGACGCTTGCTGTTCCATATGTTGAGCTGACCCAGAGCTTACTAAGTGATGTGTTGTGTTGTTGGGATTCTCAATGGGTTTTGCTCCTGTTCAGACTTCAACTTGTTCTGGTAATTCTATGGAAACTTTTTACGTTCTGGGAATGTGAAATCCAGCCACCCCAGTGTTGTGTTTCAGTGGGGCACCCTCCCAGCTTCTGAAATAATGGACGCTGCTCAAAGAGATAATTTCAAACGGTGCCAAATCAGGCTTGTGTTACGTTCCTCAACTCATCCTTTATAACCCAGACCAAGTCCTTAATTTCTTGTAATTTTCTGTCAGCCTGGTGATGCCTGCCCTCTGGGTTAGAGCGGCAGGAAATCAATGTTTTCCGGTTAGTTTAAGGTCACCTGTTCTGCTACAGCATAACAAGAGGCTCGAGGATCTTTCACAACCACATCATAGCACCATCGCTCTTCCTAATGGCAGACTATTGAAAAGGACTTAGCAATTACTTGGGCTTTTTACTGTTTTTTTTTTCCTTGTACTCTTCCTGACAGATTACTTGTCCTAGCACTTAGTACAATGCTCACTCTTACTTAATGCTGTCCAGCTGAAATACTCTAAACTCGCAGATTCTCAGATTTAAGTATTAAAGTATTCTATATATCTTGCTACATAAACAAACTGTAAATATATTCTCTTATAAAGTGTCTTCTGCCAACAGGATATACCCAAGGTATGGTGCTAGACTTTAGTTTTACTTTTAAGTAAAGGATTTTATTGAAAGCATTTAAAGAATCATCTTTTAACCATTTTTGAATTCTAGCTTTACATACGTGTACTGGTTTTGGTGTTTTCTTCATAGTAGCTCGTACTGTGTTATGTTTCAGTGCTGTGACCAAAACAGCCCTGAAAACATACCTGTGTTTTAGCTGCTGCTGAGCACATTGCACAAAGTCAGAGCCTTCTCTTCTTCTCACACTGCCCTGCCAGCGAGCAGACTGGGGGTACACAAGAAGTTGGGAGGGGACACAGCGGGGACAGCTGACCCCAACTGACCAAAAAAGTGTATCCCAGGTGATATGACATCATGCTCAGCAAGAAAAGCTGGGGAAGGAGGGAGGGCACCATTTTAGACTTACAGTGTTTGTCTTCCTGAGTAACCATTATGCGTGATGGAGCCCCGCTTTCCTGGAAATAGCTAAACCCCTGCCTGTCCATGGGAAATAGTGAGTGAGTTCCTTATTCTGCCTTGCTTGCACATGTAGCTTTTGCTTTACCTGTCAAACTTCTCTTTATCTCAATCCATGAGTTTTCTCACTTCCCATTCACTTCCCCATCCCACTGTGGGGGAGTGAGTGAATGGCTGCGTGGGGCCGAGCTGCCTACTGGAGTCAATCCACAATAACATGTCCTTAGTGGTCTCTAACAACCAGTTATTTTCTTTATCTGTATCTGTTAAAAAGACTGAAGAGAACCACTAATCTAACCATTTATCTTTATGTTGTCTGTAGAGATAGAACACCCTCATAGAGTCATAGAATGGCTAGAGTTGGAAGGGACCTTAAAGATCATCGGGTTCCAACCTCCCTATAGATGGCATAATTCAGTGTCAAAAATCTATAAGCTTTTGACCTTACATTATACCATATTAAAAAAAAAAAAAAAAAAGAAACATACTTAATTGAATAGTATTTCATTCTCTTACCTTTCCAAACAATACTCATTAAAAAGCTGGCTCAAGCATACAGTTCTTCTCTGGTGGAGATTAATCTTTCCCATTTTCCAGGAACTTTAAAATCCCATTAAACATGAAAGCTGAATTTATTTTTCATTTATCTTTCATTCTGAAGTTAACCAAAGTGCCAGACCAACATTCAGAGGAAAAAACCTCTTGATAAAGGGCTAGTACAAAAATTCTTACTCACAAACCTTCTCCTTGAAGACATGATTTAGAGTTTAGATACAAAGGCTTATCTGCAGGTCAAGTCCAAAGAGCACAAAATTTCAATTGAAATTGTGGATTCAAAACTGCTGCTCAGCTTCACTGTGAGTAGGTGCATGCCAAATATTTTACAGCAGTCTGTGAGATGACCAAATTACTTTCAGCTGCTGGTTTTCTTGTGAAAGGGAGTGAAGAGAAGCATCCTCTTTTCAGAGACTGATACAGGGGGCAATATGCAAATACACCTCACCTAAAAGTTGTATACAGAGGTTTCTGGGCTGTCTGCATACCATCAGGATGGGGGTATTGAGTACGCTAATACTTGGTGTGAAGGTGAGGGGTTAGAGGGCAAAATATGTGGCAATTATTGGGAATAAACCAAGATGCAATATGAATGCAAATGAAGGAATTTATGAAACTTGATCTTAATTTGCCTGGTGGTCTTTCATTTTTGAATATGCTATGAGACTATGGAGTATGTCTGGCTATTGATCTGTTCATTAGCTTGCCTTAAGCAAGCTTTACATACATTATTTATTAATTTCCACTTTCTTTTATGTTTCTAGGAATATGGATCTTTGGAAGAAAAAAGCTTGCTCTCCATCTTTGTAGCTCCATCTTTGATAAATAATCAGCAGTATTTCAGGGAATGGTATTATTTTGAGGTGACTTAATTTAAGTAAATTACATGCTTAAATTCTTAACTTCTTTCTTCCTACAAGGAAGTACATTGCTGAAATAAACAGGTAGAAAGGCTGCCCAGGAAAAGTGAGAAAGAGTGTACAAAAACTAACTAGACCCAGATGAATCCATCACGTCTTGTTGTGACATAAACAATAGGAGAAACACAAAGAATAGAAGAAAAAAATCTGGTTTATTAAAGCAGAGTTTTTCTGTGAATACTTCAAGGAGTGCAAAAGATTTGATGAGTAGTGAAAGACAAAATATCACCTTCAAATTTCAGGAAGAAACAATACCCTTGTTTTCATATAAAGCCAATTTTAAACCTGGTTGGTTCTGTTTATCTCAATTCTTTCTTAGCATAAAGCCTCAGTGACCTTCAATCCTGTCACCAAGTCTCACTTGAAAAATACACAGAAAGCTTCTTCTGTGATATATGTGAGGAAGCCAGGAGAGTTCATGTGCAGCTACTTCTAATTTCTTCCCTCCTCTGCTATGGAAATGCAGCCATGTAGCTGTGAAATTTAATAAGTTCCATTTCCTCCAGCAATCCTGTTAATGTTAGCAGGAGGACTGTCCTCGCCTAACGGCGGAGCCCATATCTAAAGCATATGTACACCAGGTCTTCACTGGTTCTCAGCATCACCATGTCTCCTCTGGATCTCAGTAAACTGTTCAGATCAGGTTTTCCCAATTGAAAAACGTTTTAGAATCTAAAGCAGTATTTTTCACAGCAACTTTCCACACTAGCAGAGATGTGAGGTCTTGACCAGTATACCGGTTTGTTTGCTGGTTTGACAGATATGTAAATTGTTGTTCTTCCTGCCAAGCCAAAACTGTTCCATTTTAAGCTCCTTCTTTCACTTAAGTTCCTCTTTGAAACACTGTTCAGGTTTGAAACTGATACCAAATATTTTGCTTCTGAGTTACTTTTTTTTTTTTTTCTGAAAAGAAATACAAGCGCAATGAAATGAAACGTGTTTGGGTTTGGTTTTTTTTATGTTTACTCAAATACTTCATCAAAATGCTTGTATTTTTTCAACAGGTCTAAAGTCCACGTGTAAAGTAAGACAAAATCAAGACATAATAAACCAAAGTCAATGCTAAACTGCAGGGAGACTATTCAGATGGAGAAGTGTTTCCTGACACTGGAATAATCCATAATTTTGGTAATGTTCTGATACAAAGGATTTTTCACCTGCTCTCGGTCAGTGCTGTAAGTCCTTGGAGCTTTTTCACCTGTGGATGTTGCACAGAACTTTGGAAATTAAGACATCCTCAGAGTAAATTGCTGGAAGCCAGTTGAAAGAATGCAGGGTGACATTCCCTGTGTTACATCTCATTTAATGAATGCCTGCAAATGCAATCAGAAAGACCTTTTAAATTAAATTTCATAATTGGGCTTAGAACCTAAAATCAACTTACCTCCACAGAAATCAACAATTCTGTAACCACGGTAGTACAGAGCCTGGGAGTGGGTGAAAATGCGTAGGCGGAAACAGAACATAATTTTATTCTGCTTTCTTGGTGCTGGTAATGTCATAAACATCCTGCCTTTCTGATATTATTGTGTTAATGTTAAAATATTTGGTTGATGCAAATCGGAGTCGAGATGTAATATTCTTTATATGGCATTGCCCAGAGCAAAGTAAGAACACCATGACAACAAGTAGCCTGCAAGCTGTCATGTTATTTGTGTTCAGCTTGCAGAACAGCTTATAAAAAGCTATCAGCTGACAGGCATCCTGAACATCAATAGTAATTGAGAGAGAAAGAATAGAAGAATAGCAAATGGTGAACATGAAAAAAAAAGTATAATAACACACCCTAGGAACAATACTTTCCCATACCCTTTGAGTTTTCTTAAATGACAGTAATTTATTTAAAAATACAACTTCTCAAATAAAACCCTTGAATGTAACCACTGTAGCCTTCAGCCATCACCATCCCTCCTATAGAGAACTTTACTGGTTAAAGGTGGCAGCACACAAGAAACCCTTCTAACGTTCTACTGAACAAAACTATCAAGTAATTATAAAATGGACAAAGATGACCACAGGGATCTGAAGAAATTTCTTTTAAAAGTACATATATATTAATAGAAAAAATTATCCAGAGAACAAATTACGTGAACAGTAACACATTTAAGAATATTTCCCATGGTGCTGTCAGTATCTTCATAGATATACCTCCTAAGAGTAAGCATCACAGCAGTTATTAATCTATAATTTTTATTCTAAAATCATCTTTCATTGTTTAGGACTTTGGACAAACTTATTATTGTTTTGACACTTACAGAAGTACTAAAAGACTATGAAGCAATATACCTTTCTGTAAGATGAACTTGATGGCACAGGTCACCGCCCTGGGGAAATTCAGTTGCACGAAACAAGCAATAAGCAAGAGACCACATATTCCACAGCTGACTTAGTTTCATTGGGACTATTTGTGACAGTAAAGTGAGTGGGAGGTGATCCTCTAACTATTATTGTTTCATTTGGAATTTAAAGTACTTGAAACTGTAGCCAGGTGTTTTAAAATCTGAATTTTTACACACAACCCTCCACCGACTCATTACAGCTTTATGTTGTCCCCCAAGGTATAAACTTTCCTAGATGTAGCGGAAATCAAAAAGGCAATAAAAAGATAAAAAGACCTACCGATTGGCATCTCTAGCTGTCCCAGGTTTTTCTGTATCCCTTGGCACTTAACAGTGGCATATGTCAGGAAATACAGAGACACATTACTACTACTGGAGGTGCAAAGCAGTCCTTTAGCACTTATCTCTGGAAAAATAAAATTTGTCAGAAAGAATGCAGGGCACCATTGACATACGTTGCTGGAGAAGGCAGGTTTTTTCCATGTCACAGATTTAGCATAACTGGTTTCCTTGAATGACACGTGGGGTCTAATAAACTACTTTTACGGTGTACTGCACCACTTTTTTAATACCAGAGAGCTGAAAACAGAAGCTCGTATTTGGCTTCATTAATGATGTACCCTACTAAAAGTATGAACAATTCTGCTGACAGGCCATCTGTTTGCTGTCAGCTAGGAATCGATAGCGTGGCCCTCAACTGCATCAGCTGCAGAGGAACTTCGTGAAGAATTCAGTGAGCAATCCCTAGAAAGTAAACTGCTTAATTGTGCTTGTCTTAGCTGCCACTGTAAGAAATTAACATCTCCATTTTTCTCTAGGTGTTAAAAACCACCACCACAACAAAAAAAAGCATTGATACATTATTCATGCAAGGGAAAGAGAGAGGCAGTGATGAAGAAAGTAAATAAACAGGCCATCAAGGGTAAGTTTTCTGGGTTTAGACCTAATAAATATACTTCTGCTGCTTCTCAGTAGTTTTCCAAAATACAAATTGTAGATCATCTTGTGAAACTTTGCTTTGAATACATGGGGACATTGATGTAATTACAATTCACTAAGGAGAAGCAAAATTTTATTACTTCAGTATATAGTTTTTGTCATGTGTGAGTTTAGCTGAGGGTTAACAGAAGTTAATGACCCAATTATTTTAATATCAAGGGACGTAAAAAATTAAGGCTGAGCATTCAAATAGAGGAAGAAACTGAACCCACATTGCATAGTTTTGGATAAATGCTCTCAACCTAAGGTTACCACAAAAGTGGATCTTCCTCCTTCCATGAGGTTTGTGCCTTGTTTTAGAAAGAAGACAAGGCCTCTCCTTCCAGGAGGAGGATGCTCCAGCTGCAGTACCCTGCAGGTGATGGTTTCCAGAGACTCTATTAACATCTCACACCAAAGAAGAATGGCAGCATTTCCCTGTCTAGCTAAACCTGCCTTTTAAATAGCTTTGAGAGTACTACGTCTTCATTTTACAGCCACTCACTGTACCTAACCCTGGGAATTAGATTCCACTCATTCCATACCCAGGTAGCTTAAGTCAGGTGTGAGAGCATCGATGTCCCTGTTTGGATTCAGCACTGATGTGCTGAACAAGAAGTGCCTGTAACAGAAGAGGGGATAGAAATGGGAATTTCATCATCCTGGGTGAGAACACAAAGCACCGAGTCAGTACACTGCTGAGCTGAACTTCTTGTCCAGCCACGGCAAAGAACTGAAACTGCTGCTGCCTGGCTGGCTAACTCACATGCATGACAGAGGAGAAGTCATTTGGGCCAGCAGTAGTGGCATCTCTAACACCTGGAAAGTACAGGTTGGCCTTTCTTTCTCCCATCTCCCAAAAAAATCTCACCGGAAATAAAATCAGTTTCATAGAATTTCGTTTATCTGCTACAGAACTGTAAACAGCTGAGTCAAACCTGCTGGCACTTGCAAAATGAATATTGATCCAATTACTGAGATTGTCAGCTGCTAGCACCTTGCAGTAATAATAAAATAACAATTTATCCAGTGCTTTTTGAGAGCACCTTTAATTCCAGGGCATCCTCAAGTGTGCTATGAACCCATGCACGAGCTATATATAGGAAGCGCTTCACCCACCCGTGACAGGCAGCCACCTACGGGATGAATCACTGAGGCTCCTCACAGCTCCCATCATCGGGACCCAGCAGATCAGAACACAGAGCAAAGGAGGATGGTACAGTGCTGAGCCTCAGCTCCCGTGCGCTTGTTTTTCTGCATGCTTATTCAGGCTTAACATCAAAAGAAAGCAGTTCGTAATTTTTTATTCTTTCATTATGTAACTCCCAGGCTAACATTAATTAATTTGCTATCAATACCCATGTTCTTGCAAAAAAAAACCTACCACAGAATGTCTCCTGATCACGTTTGGTCAGGTTATAAAGCTTCATCAACATAGCTGTAACATTATATATAAATGACCTCATCATTAATATAGCTCATAGCTCAAAATGATTTTTTCATATTCAGTTGATAAGAAATGTTTTCTGTGGCAGACCAAAAAAAGCCACTAGTACCATTTCCAGAACTTCTCCTTTGATTTTCCCATCTCACACCACTTAGCCTGCGAAACGTTAACACTGTGGCACTGTGGGATTTGTCAGCCCAGAGAAGGTACTTTTCCGTTACGATTACATTTGTGTCTCAAAGAAATAATGTAAACATCCAAGCCATCGTCCGCTGCAAGAGTGAAGAAGAGCCCTGCTTGCGCTCTGCTGACACTAGCTGGGCACTGGAGTGATATTATTGAGTCTGCTGAGCCCCAGCGTATCCCCAATACCTCCTCAGCATCTTCACTCAGCAGGGGCCAGAGACACATAACTTGCCACCCTGCAATAACCACGAAGGAGTCCTACTGAAAGCCGGAGGCATCGCTGTCAAGAGATTTATATTTTTTAAAACCTGAAACAAGATTACATTCCATGTGGGAGCTGCAAAAAAGCTTGTGGAAGCAGCATAGCCTTAACTTTCAAAATCAAATGCTTTAGTAAAGAGATCTTTAAACCTTGCAGAATAAGATTTTTACAAGCTACTGCATTTTTTTTCCCAGCTTTTTAGCACAGAGAAAGAGTCTCTTACATTTTTAATAGAAAAGGAAACTGAGAACAGGTTGAACGTATACACTGAGCTCTGGAAACAGCTGCAATTCAACCCTCCTTTTGACATATGCTAACTCAAAGAAAACTCATAATTTTCAAAGTATTTTCTCAGAGGCAATAGTATTGCTGTTTGATTCAAAAGATAGTGTTATTCAAAACTTACTTTTTGGGGGATCTTTCCTTCATTTTGAAATTCAGCCTAATTTTCTGTCATTGAATGTTACATTTTGGAAAAAGAAAAACAGATGCAGATCGGCTGTTGAGCACCTTCTAGTCCTTTCATCTAGGACTGTCTCATCTTGCAAACTATTCTTATGTCATTATTTGCATTCAATTAGTAGTTGCAGTGAGTCAAGGAAGCACACCGAGTGCAGTGACTGCTGGGTTAGCAACACTGATATCTAGACCTGGTTTAGAGTTTTAGACTCGGGTTTTATTTGGGCGCCTCTCAGTTCACAGTATTGATATTTTTTTATGGCAAAAGTGTGTCACATTGCTCAAACTCTAGTAAGAACTTTCATGAATGTATCAGAGAAAGTGACAGATCTTTTGGTTGCAAGATGTAGGATGTAGATGTTTCCTGCACATGACCTAAAATTTAGGAAAACAAAATTTGCACGCATCCACCCATGCCTCCATAATACACTTTAGTCATAAATCTACTGTAGCTGCTGAATTTCCTATATGGATTTCTATTTTGAGGAAATGGCACAAATTATTTCTAATTGAGATTCTTGAACTTGGGGACATGTACTGCTAGACTGTTTCCCTGTGTAATGAGTCCCATGCCAAATCTTGCTCACAGTAAAAGCTATGGGATGGCTGAGGCACTCTAAGAAATGACAGCTGATGTTGTGTAGGATGCTTCAGTTGGAAACCATGTCTAGATTGCAGATTTACCATGATAAGGTGTAAAATCACAGGCCATGGCTTTACGTCTCACTCTTCTCCCAGCTTTTTTCGTTCTAGTTTAATTTTGTCTGTGGCTTGCAGTAAAATATTGTAGTTTATTTTAGGTAGAATCATTCATAAATTGGCAATCACTGCTGCGATCAAATAAGACAGCATAAATTCCTATAACAGTAGCCATAATGGTTTGGAATAAAGTACGGATTTTTCACATTTTCATGATTACTTAAACATTTTTATGATGCTGTATGGTAATTTAATTCCTTTTTATTTCTATTCTGTTTTGGCAAAATTAAAGTATTTGCATTTTCAAAGCACTATTAATACACAATGGAATAGGAGACTCATTTTGAATTTAATATTCTATCAATAGCCATATTAGGATTTAGTCAAGATTTGTGATAATATACTTAATGCTTGTTCACTGCCTATATTTTAATAGCTCCTTTGGGGTCCTGCTGGAGACATAGAGAAACCAATGTATATTCCATATTGTAGATCTATAGCTGTTATAGAGTATAAATTCTTCATAGAGTTACATAATGTTAGAATATGTCAAAATTATTTCCTCAGAAAAATGTCTTTCACACTAAACAACACCTTCAAATGTCACAGATCTCAACTAGACATTTGTTATTATTGTCAGAGCGATTATTATTTATGTATAGAGTTTTGCAAGTTTGTGTTGCAGTTTTATGTTCTAAACCAAGGAAAACTAGTAGAGAGAGTGCCTTCTGATAGTAAACAATGACCACACAACACTAACAGCACAAAAGACTTTTGTTACTAAAGAGTTAAGCTGCTGGCTCAACTGTCGCTTTCGTTTTGAGCCTTTGGACAGATAAATATACAGTCTTGGACCCACAAAAAACCTTTCAGTAGGTAAAACTAAAATATTGACCTTCAAACTTCCCACCTGTCATCTCACTCTGGAGCAATATAATTTCTCCAGGCCTGAGAAACTCTGAAAGGTGAGTCTAACCCACTCGGTTGCAAAGTCATTCGCTCTCTCAGGCTCTGTGACCAAGTAATTATTTTGGTATAGAGAGTGGAACGGTTTTGGAAGTTTGGAGAAGAAGCTCATTGAAAATACCTCCCACCTTGATGTACTTGCACACTCAGACAGGTTTGCTTTCCTGAATTTTCTGCCAGAAGATACACAGCTTACTGACAGATTCATCATCCTACAGTCCAAATTACATGCCTATTCATTGTATTTCTTCTCAGGTAGTTTGGCTTTACTTCTTGGTTCCTCACAGTCCCTGACTTTCCAAGGTTAAGGTATGCAAAGATGAGCTTACATCTTGGCAAAGTCTTCCATCTCTCTTTGTCCCCATTTTCAAAATGAGAAGACTATTTCTTTGTTTTATAGACCATGCTGAATGTCAAATAAACATGGTACTGGGAGGAGATGCTCAGATGTAGGCTCAGGGGATCCAGAAGGTGCAAGCTCCTCCTCAGAAAGCAAAGCTCCCTGAAAGCTCTGGCAAACCTAGCTACATCTGAGTCTTTCACACCTAATTCATGGCAATGTCTTTGGTTGTTCTGGCCCCCTGGAAGCTCTGGAAAACCAGTACTTATGTAGCACTGATTTATTTCCATATAGTAAGATCTGATCAAATTCTGTACCCTTTCTCAAAAATTGTTAATATCAAAATTACCATTCTTTATTTTTTTTGTTTCCATGGGAAATTTAGAAAACTTCACTTTTATCTCCATACTAAAATAAAAACTTGTTCAAAATACCCTAAATTCCCATGGAACAAAATTGAATTCCAGCCAGCTTTGATCTAAACAGTAAAGCCTTTTCCAGCATCAGAGTCTAATTTCATCTTTTAAGGAGCTATTAAAATACTGAAACCTTGTTGTGATAAATCTCAGCCCGTGGAGGGAATTTTAGTGGCAAAATTTTAATCTATCTCATGAAAATACTGTCAAGGTCATAATAATACTACTAAAAATAGAAACCTGTACAGTTTACCTCAGTCTTTACTTAACCTCAAGGTCCTTATGGGCTCCTGTGCCAAACAGCCTCATAGCAACTAATGCTTAATTTTGTGAAATTGCTTTAAAATCAAGACACAATGAGGTAAGCTCAAACAGCCATGAGCTGATGTAAAGCCCAGTATATCTCCACATCCTGCAGTTATCTTCTTCCTATCTACAGCATCTCATTTCATTTTTAATAAAAAAGAGCACTGAAAGTGAATTAATTAAAATACACATTTCTGTTTACAGCCTTAATCACTGGGGTTGCCTTCACCATTCAAAATAATTCCCTTTTCCTCCCTGCTTAGCCATTTGATCCCATTAGAGTTACCCCAATGATCTATTAATTTAGGATAAAATCCAGAAGAATTAGCCAAGTAGATTGCAATGCATGCAGGGAGCATGAGTTAAATGAGTCAAAAAACTCTGCTTAGGCTGAAAAGTTGAAAACTTCTCTAGATTCTTAGTCTTATGCTCCTGTGCATGTCCAGAAGTGCTGCCTTGGCAGTCACCTTCCACAAAGAGCTCCTCATTATTTCTAGTTTGGGCCATGGATAAGAAAAAAAAAAAAAAAAAAAAAAAAAAATTGTCCTTTCTGTTTTCAAAACAACTGCCCTAAACTCAGTAGGAAATAATTTCTTTTTTTTTTTCTTTTTTTTTTTTTTTGGTGGGGGAAATGTTAGAAGGGAGGTGGGATTCTGTTAGGAGATATCTATTGGGAGAATGCAGACCACAGGCTGAAGTCCACAGATTGCGAAGCAATTTAACTGCAACAGCAAAGAATAATCACATTTCAGAGACCCCCTTTAGAGAAAGAATTACCAATGTGTACATATTCCAGAGGAAAATGACATAACTGTAGTGTACTTTTGTGTTCCCGTCCGTCATATAGCCTGATGTTGCACTCTATTTCTCCCTCCTAACTCTAGGAACTGAGTCAAAAATTAGAACCAAATTATATTAGGCTGATGTAATGATGGAAAGTGCTTGGAAAGTATCTCAGCCAAAGGTTGTCCAACACATTCCTCTTGATATGTGTAAAGAGCCTCATGCAAGAATATCACTTTCACTTGCAGTATTTCCTTTGTGTGGGATATCTACATGGTTGTTGAGTACAGAATGAAAGAATCAGTGTGAAAAGACAATTGCAACTCAATAAGGAAACATCACAAGTATTTTTTAATACAGTGTGCACAGGGAGAGGGATCCATTCATTTGCTTCTCATGGAGATGCACATTATATTTAGTAGACTTTTTACTTTCAAAAGTATAGAGGTGGGCATAGACTCTTCATGGTGTAGATATGGTAGAATAACTGGGATATTGGGAGCTACAGACTTCTGAGTCTCTGGATGAGTATCTATTCTTAGAAGGTGAGTTCTTTGTCAAACCCGTATTAGTAATAAATTGTTTGGGTGTGTATGTTGGCAGTATAAGCACACAACTGAAACGATATCTTTGGGAAGAATTATATTCACATGGACATATTGCAAAAAGCTTCAGTAAGATATTCTTCCTGGCTTCAAGCTATTGCTAATATTTACAATAATGCAAGAATGAGACGAAAAAAAGATATTTTATGTGTGTCCAAAACTGTATATTTGCGTATACACATTGTTTCTAGTACTAGGATGTACTGCAGCCATCATGCAGTCTTTAATATTCTCTATGTCATAATTGCCCTATGTAGACTTCTGTGCCAGTTGTCCCTGTTCCCTGGTGGCTGCATATATTAAATTATATTTAGCTTCTGAGATTTATTCCATTTGTTTCTTTATTTTTATTTATTTACATTGGATGGGAATGTGTATATAAATAATTATTCTTTTAATTATGGCAGCTTTGTAAGGCACCACATATTAAACAGTTGTTCACTCAAAACGCTAGAGAGAGAGTCTGGGTTTACATTGTATGTAGAGCCTTCTGGCCCCAAGTATTAAATTCCAGTATAATAAGGACCTTGTGCTAGTTGTATCCTAGACAGGGATTCAGCTTATACTGCCAAGGATCTGGCAGCGATGAAAGACTGAGCAGCAACTGCCAAAAATTACTTGATATTGTGTAAGCCCTTGTGCTATACAGTCTGATAGCTGAAAGGCTTCATGTGCAAGAGCAAAAGCCGCAAATGAAATGTATACAGTAAAGCAACATTTATAATATCCATCTGCTACCTGCCCCCTCCTTTCCCTTTACATGTGCACACACATTCACGCAGATCACATACCTAGAAAACACTGGAGTCCACATTAGTGCTTTGGGATTAACGATATGGTGAAAAATATTTTACTTTCACGATATATTTTTGTACATGGAGAGGGAGAAAAGTTATTTGAGCCTCAAGGAAGCAGAATCTGAAATTAAGCCCTGCAAAAGTTGGAGATTTCCAGTGCCCCTCTTTAAATCTTTTTTTTTTTTTTTTAATGGCAAAAGTAAAGCACTGAAAGTGTAAGTAGGTTTGGGGAAGCTGGGGAGAAGGCATGGTTTAAATTTTAGAACAGATTTTGGTTTCATTGGTAGGATGACAGTAATGGAAGAATTGCAAAATTACACCAAAGACAACCCAAATATTTTTGAAATGGAGAAAAAAATCCCATTGATTTTTAAGCCTTTTCCTGTGCAACTTCTGCTGGTTTTGAATAGAAGTGGTTCTAATTAGCTGCTTTTAGAGAAGTACTTGACAAAATGAATGCTTATGAACCCTGTTCATTTACCCAACCTTTCTCAGAAACCAAGGCATGGGTCATTTTAACATAGTTTTATAATATTAGAGTTTTAACCTTTTTTCAGTGTATGCTATAAGTTCCTAGAATCTTGTGAACATGAAACCACAAGCGTGATTAATTCTGTATTTACTCTTCAAGATGGTTAGTCTGATTACAACACAGTCTGAGAAACCAAGATGGTATTTTAAAATGAAATTTGAATAATTCTTGTGCCCTGACAATCCTTTTCCCCTTGGAGCATCTCACAGAGGATAAAATGGGGGGTGACAGTACTGAAGAAAATTAAACAGATGAAGACTATTTGTAGACAAATTGCAGACATACTAATCATGTTAATTTACATTAAAACCTAACACTTATCCAGACCTCTGTCATGTTAAAAAGCAACAAAAGAGAGGCATTTCTAATTTCTCAAGTGCACTTCAGATTAAATTATGTGCTGCTACATCCACTGAGGAATCCTAATAATGTATATTTGCAATTGCAATCCTTGGATCAAATTCAGCTTTGCTTTTTTGGGTGATACTAGATCACTGGTTTCTTTTATTTTCTTGTACTTCTTCCCATCCTTCGTCAGTTGCTTTCTTTCTCCCAAATGTTACCAGTACCATAATAATAATCATTGTACAAATTACGCAAAAGGACCCTGTGCTTGTATAGTTTCATTCTTACTCTATTCTGAATTCTGAATTAGAATGAAATAATGTAGTCAAAACAACTTTGACTCATAGTTTTCTGGTAAGTACACACTAGTTAAATTTAAGCTAGTCTTTGTATGCCATCCTGCTAACAAGATTTTGTATGTAATTTGTACAGAATATATCTCACCTAACTTTAGCCATACGGAATTAAACATCTTGTTGCAGCTAATCATCTGGACTCCCTTTAAAGTTGACAGTCTAGCACCCCCAGACTGTGATTCTTAGTGATTTTAGACATCTGCCTTAGGCTGAGATGTACTAATCATACTGTCTCAAATTTAGGCATCTAGTCAAAGACAGGAAAGATGAAACCTGACCCTTGGGACTACAGGTTGGTGAGGCTTGTGCAAAGACAAGTCTCCATGCCTGATACCCTTCCTATTTGGAGGTGCGTAGTGCTGTGCTGTTTCAGAGGTCTGCTGCAAGCTCCTGCTGTCACATATGTATGAATAAATGAATCAGCATTTCTCAAATGTCACAGGAAACGGTTTGGGGTCTGCCAGCCTACTCACTCCAACAGGGGTTCATTCTGTTAGGATCCAAACACAGCAGCTGGGTGAACTTTCGGAGATCCAGGACTCCCCAGGGAACCATTCACCAGGACTGTGGCATATGCCGCTCTAGTTTAAAATTACCACTGTGCAAACTGTGCAGCACAGGTTCATACAAAGTTACTCGTACTGAGCGAGTGACTACATGTGTTTCATGGGATTCCGTTTACTAAGGGCAACAGATGGACATTTTAAGCCTTTAGTAAAAACAGAAAAATGAAATACTCTCTGACTGATCCATTAAGAGAGCTTCTCCAGTACAAAACAAAGCTCAAACTAAGATAAATGTTACCCACTTGTTAATCTAGGCAGTATACAGCTGCAGTAAAGTCTTTTGGCATTGGTAATTCCCAGACACTTATCATCGTATACTGTCTAAGGAAAAAAAATAGTTGTCGTTTTCTTTTAATGAGCACTCAAAATTTTCGCTAGCTGCCAATAGAATTGTTTTAACAGACTGTTGGAACAGAGGGGGAAAATGGACTGCACTTGTGTAGGAAGTCATTAATTGTTCAGGCCACATCTTTCCATGGATTTCCATATGGAACATGCAACTAGTGTTGAATGGTGACTTAGAATAATTACCACTGTGAAGAAACAAACTATTTTGCACAATTTCCTACATCATCTGATGCCCTGATGTAGTGCTGTAGAAGAATGACAAATGAATAAACATGTATTTGAAGCACTATGAATTGCTGGAATGGATTAGCATTAAATAAATTTGAAATCAAGACTAAAAAATATAAACCTCCTTAGAGTCAGAACAGAAATATAATGTAGCCATTCTCAGATAAGGCTGAGAATTAAATGATGAAATATTTGACAGAAGCTAATGAGCCATCATCATAAGCAATAGGGTGTTAAAATGGAAAAAGAGAATTGCTATGAAACACATTTTTTCTGATTAATTTTTAGATTTTTCTGAGTACACTTTTTCCCACATGCATATGAATTCCGAACTGCTACTTTCTTGCCAATTTGGAGCTGAAACTAATGGCTTGTGACCATATAATGAGTTGTAATATTTAACTTGGATTCTGTGATCCCAAATGTACTTGAAAGTTTTGATATTTTTGTTCTACATGTGGCAGTGCAGGGAAAATGTCCTCCTTGTCATATGGAGTTATAAAAATATTCATTATTGTGAGAGATAAAATTTATACCTTCACCCTTTCTCTTGTCCTATTCTACAGAGAGGAATACAGACTGCACTCTCAGATTTCTCATAAGCACTGCGCATTCAGTTCTCAGCAAGTGAATGAAGCATCTTCAACCTTTCCTACAAAGGCAGTGTAGTACAGTGGTTGGAAGAGGTGACCCAAGTGACCTGTCTGTTTCTGCTACTGTTCTTCTATGCCGTGTTGGATGAAGTCACTTAGGAAAAGCTCTTTCAAAGGTCATCATTGCTGATTTCTCTTTCCTGCTGCTGAGGTCAACGAGAGAGTTAGCATTATCGTGATTCTTACCCATAAATATTGATGTGAAGACTCACATCAACTTCAGCCTAACCAAGAATGGAGCGATACTAGACACTCTTGGAGATCCCATCTGTTGTACTGCAGTTTACTGCTCCATTAAAACAGCCCATGACTAGTCTGCATGATCTGTTATGAAGGTTGAACTACTAGTACTTGAAAGAGCATCTATTTAGTTCAAATAGGTTCTCGGTGGTAAATTCCAATTATTATTAAGGCTTTATCCCCTAGAAATACTGATGCCACTATTTCCCCAACTCACAGCTGGAAAGCATGCTTGCAGCGAACTTGCTGGGCTATATAATTTTATTTTCATTTGAAGAGAAGTCAGTATACAACGAGTAACAAATTCTTTCCATAATTTGAACCACTTATTTCCTTCTAAGTAATCTATGTCATTTTGAAATAAGTTCCTATTAACAAGCTGTACCACCTGAAAATAATTATCAGGAAAAAAAACAGCTTTCATATTGCTGCAGTGCAAAAAATTAAACTTCCTACTGCAATGTTGTTTTTTTTTCCTATGGTTGGAAACTTTTTTCAGTAGTGTCCTTGATTCAGGACACAACTAGGAGGAAACATTATCATTATGCCAATGTGAAAAGACAGACTATTTCTTTTTTTTATATTTGTTCTCAGTTCAATACAGGTTTTATTGTCTTTGTTAGTTCTTAAAGCCTGGCATTCTCACCCTTATATCTTTGCATTCTCCAAAGAAGTAATTCTCCTCTCAAGCCATCTTCTTCCTCTTACTTCCACCATCCTGTCATCACGGTTCCACCAAACCTCTCTGAACCTGTAGTGCTTAAAAACCTGAGAGCTATCTTTCTGCACCTTATAGAAGTCTCTCCAGGCCTCTAGGATTGGTTAGGATACTACATACTTAGTTTAATGGTTTATGCTCCTAAAACATCAGTTTGCATGTAGCCTAAAAGCTGAAAATGCTCAGACGCTGAAATATGGTTTTATGGCCTCCATGTAAAACTTCTGCTCATGGAAAGTGTAAAATGTTCCCTTTAAGACATAGTCAAGAACCTGCAGGACTGTGCTGTGATATAACCTGGGAAAGCTTCAACTACCACTGTTTTTCTTGTACCGCGTGTGGTTGAACAGAAGGCACCTACCAATGCCTGTCGATGCAGCAAAACTGAGAACTACATTCATTTTTAAAAGATGGCAACGATCGATGACAAATTAAAGAATGTAGTTATAAATTATTCATTACAGCAAGTCCCAATAATTGAAGTATGCCACGTGATGCAGAACATTAAAAATTTGCATTGTTTGTCATATCCAGATCAATATTAAAGAGATTGTTAAATTGGGATCAGGGGAAAACAGCAAACATGGGGAAAAAAAAATCAAAAGTGAACCACAACCTAAAAATCCATAAATCACTCAGTTATAAGTAATTAAGGTGAACAACCCTTCTTTTTGTAGAATATACAAGACATTTAGGGATCAGCACTTATTTTGACATTTCAAAACTTACACTATGCAACTCTCTTAGTTTGAAGTTTAATTTATTAGTAGCATTAGTTGTTCAGTTCATTGCAATTTAGACAAAAAATCACAATTTTTTGTGCTTCACTAAATATAGCTCCACTAAAGCTATTGGACTTTTTGACCAGGAGGTAAGATAATAACTTAAACATCACCCTAAAATTTAGCTTGTACATTTGATCAGAATCTAGAAAGTAAGCACACGTGCCAATACTCTGGCCTACCCCACCATCTGCTGACAGTGAAGAAAAGACTCTCAAAGGCTTAGGACCAGGTCTGCTGTGCTTGGTGATTTCATTCTCGGATCTAGAAATGTAGTGATAATAACTCTCCAACTAAATACAAAGAACAATTTGTAATGAGCTTTCCTCTTCCGACCCTAACTCTAACTCTATCAGGTTAGATATTAGGAAATATTTCTTTACTGAAAGGGTTGTTGGGTATTGGAATGGGCTGCCCGGGGAGGTGGTTGAGGCACCATCCCTGGAGGTATTCAAGAGAGAAGTTGACTTGGTGCTCAAGGATATGGCTTAGTGTTGGGTGGTGTGGTGTGTTGTTTATGGTTGTTGGTTTTTTTGGGTTTGGGTTTTTTTTTGTGTTGTTTGGGGTGTGTTTTTTTGGGGTTTGTTGTTGTTTGTGTCGTAGTGTGGGTTGGTTGTGGTGTGTGCTTTATGTGGTGTGTTTTTTTCTTTTTTTTTTTTTCTTTTTTTTTTTCTTTTTTCCATTGGTTGGACTAGATGATCTTAAAAGGTCCCTTCCAACCTAGGTGATTCTGTGATTCTGTGACCCTGAAAATATTTAATGCAGTAGGCCAGATGAAGATTATGGAGGTTCTACATCCCAAAAGAACGGCACCCGATTGCTCATGAATGCTAACGTCACATTTTCAGGCACTGATATTCTGGACATAGGGCGGTAATAACAGATTTAGGTTATTGCAGAAAGGCATAAAAATTGTGACCATAATTGTGGCACATGTAGATCTCTCATGTCATAGTCTCTTATATTGCATCCCAATGACTCAAGCCACGTGTTGAGTCAGCTCAGCAGACAGAGGTGACAGTGGTGGGCTCTGGCTGATAGATGCACCAGGGTAGTACCAAGGGTCTGCTGCCACCTCACGAGATGATCCCAAATCGGCACCCTCACGAGATGATCACCGCATAATAGCAGCCCGTGCGAAATCTGTTGAAGTGTCACCACGCTAAACCCATTATGCATCATTAGCAAGATTCCTAATTACCTATTTTGAATTAAGTATTGACACATGGTATTGACTGCTACAGAAGAAAAAAAAAGTGCTAATTTATTTTCAGACAAAGAAATCTGCCTATGAAATTATCCCAGTATTGGAGCCAAGGTAAAAGTATATTTGTAAATATATTATACATTGAATTCAAACTATATAATTGATAACATTGCCAAACATGGCAAGTAATGAGAAGTCACATTGAATTTTCTGCAACAAACATTTGAACTGAAGGAAAGAGACACCCAGTTCCTTCTGAAATGAATGTGAATGCAGTCTGCAATGCCCAGAGGCAGATTTTGAGAATCTTATCCTTGATCTTTTTTGATTCAGTGGGTTCTGTTCTAGGCAAGGGCACTAAAAGCTGAATGAAAAGTTGTGTTTCCCTTGCTTTCTGACAGCCGTGCTTAAACTGCTCCCGTCAATGCAGAGTGACCAAATGCACCCATTTCTTCCAGTACATACAGTTTCCTCTTTCCACTTTTGTCCAACCTGGTCTATTTTCTGCTTAAATACACAGCTTAATAACAGAAGGCATTATATGTAAAAAAAGCATTCATGCGTGTAACATGCCAGTATTGTTTCTTAGTGTGATGCAAACCTCAGATGTATCATAACGACCATCTCTGTCCTACTGAATATACAAAAGTATTTATTCATGTCATCTTCAGGACAGAAAAAGTAAATTTTTCAGCAGCATATTGTAAAGATACAGTAGTTTCAAAGGAAGGCATTTTTGGTCTCTGTTATAAATAAAAATTCCTTTGATTGCACGGGAGACTGTTCACATTTTTTTATGATTTTTTAAATTTTATTTTATTTGGGGGTTTTGTTTAGAGAGGGGCTTTCCTGCTTGTTTTGTTTCATCTGTTCTGTACATGCTAACTAGAGAAACCATATTAATTAAAAGCAGACTGTGATCAAGCTGATGGTTTATGCCTTACAGTGGACTCTCTAGAGGGACAATTTCCAGCTTCTTCCTTGTAAACGTCAAATGTATTGCCCTAGACAAAACCATGCAATCATCATATAAGCCTGTTTTTACACTAGCACCCAATGTGATCCATTTAACACCCAGTGTCATCAGCAGAGGCTTGTCTATTTATGCCAGGTACAAGTCAGCGATACCTCTCAAATTCTTCTGCTTTCTGTTCAAATCCTCATGGTGCATCCATTTCTACTGGAATGGTGTTAGTATTCTCACAGCAATGGCAATAAAGGTCAAATTGGGACCAAATGTCCTCCCAGTCATAAAGAACTACTGGAGTATTTCAGAAGGAATGTGGCTTGAGCTGGAAAAGTTATGACCTAAACATGAAACAAAGAGGGAGGACTTGCCTCTCGTGTAAATTAGTTGCTGAACATGGCAAGCACAAAACTATAAAAATAAAGAACAACAGATAGCAGAACATGTGCTGTTACCATGAGATTTAAAGAGTGTGGGGGAAAGGGTTACAGTACTGATAAGCCTCAGAACCTACTGCTGCTGTATGTGTTTAGTTGAGTGAGATTTCAAAGCACTCAAGAAGTGCTCAGAACCAGATCAAGGACCTGCAGAAAACAGGCTACAGGCTGGAGCTGTGAGAAAGATTAGTAAGTCAAGGCCTGCAGAAAATACAGCATTCAAGGAAGTTCACAAATGTTGGAGTTTCAGTATGAACTACTAGGGTGAGTTGAACTATACTGGATTTAGGAAACTCCCTTTCAGAACTGGGAAATGTCCAACAGGGTGGGGGCGTTTCCATAAGCAGCAGCATTGATGGTATCACCACATCTGCACCACCAGCATCTCCCTCTATTCTTTCATTTGGCAAAGCCATCACTTCCAAATCATTGTATAATCTTAGCCAGGTGACTTCGGATAGGGGATTTCAGACAGTGATGGTGACACACACCTCCTCACGAGCTCAGGGTTCATCAGGGAATGGAAATGCATCTCTTGAAGGTGAATGGCTGACGGCGAGGAGCAGTAACAGAAATATGGAGAGAAAAAGAAAAAAAGAAAAGAATTTCTCACATTGTTTGATGAATATGAAAGATATTACATTGGGGAAGAATACAGGGGGAGCAATGTGTTCCCCTGCCAGGCAATGTGTTTTGCCAGCAGGCGCTGGATTGCCAAATACATGAGCCGCGTCAGCTGGCAGAATGCCCTGATGAAATCATCTTATTTGGCAGCTCTGGATTGCTAATGAAGTTTTCCTAATTCCATAGCAAGAATGAGCAGTGTGCCATGGGAACTTTTCAGGAAGGGGGGGCATCAAAAACACCTAGAGCGTGAGATAGCATCACTGCTGTGCTTGATGGGATCCTGGACATCACTGTCCTAACAGCGGGCCTTAAGAAGGATAAGTGATAAGAAGCTGATTAAGTTAATCACCGCCTCTATTGTTTTGAACTCTGGCAGACTTCTCAGTGTTGCCATTTGGCAAGGGGACAAGGGACGCTTTGGGTTTTGACCCTTACGTTTCCTTTCTCCCTCATATACAAAGTAAAATGGCAAGTGATGGTGGGGACTGCCTAAGGTTTATAGCACAGTGGGTGCCTTAAGCTAGTCTAGATGAATCAAAGGCAAGGACAGTTAGGGCTGGTGGCTACAACTGTAGGAACAGTTGGGTTTAAGCATTTGTATTCACTTACATGGGGGTAGGGGCCACCTGCCTGTGGCCGTTTCTCTCTGCTCTGCCGTGATTTATTATGACAGAAGCCAGGGTTAGTGTTATCTCTCTCTGCTGCTGAGACAATGATTATGTGCTTTACCTTGACATTACTTGACGCGGTGCTTGCTCTGCCTGTAAGAGAGGTGGTGTTTGCAGCGTTTCTGTAGGAATTTTGCCAGCATCTGGCAGGTAAGCCCTGCAATATGCACCTTTGTACCAAGAATAAAGCCAACCACAGAGCAACCTTGGGGCAACAGAAAGACCAGAGGTAAGACCAGTCCTCCTTTTCCTGGCAAAAATACCTTGTTTAGGAAATACAAAAAAAAAAAGAAAGAAAAAAAAAAAAGAGAGAGGAGCTAAAGCCCTGTTTGGTAATAGAATATTGATGAGAAGGCTGGGGAAAGGGAGAGAGATGGCGGAAGTCTTTGTTCCTGTCTGACAAAAGATGGAGAATACGGGGGAAGAAATGTGAATGTGTATGGGGAGGAAAGAGGGGGGAGAGAAGAAAGAGTTATTTAAAATCACAGCTAGGAAATCACTCTTCCAGTCTACGTGGTCGCNCAAACCAGTGCAAAACACAACCGAAAAAAACCCTGCCCTATTTCATAACTAACCTGGGAGGATAAAAAAGCCAATCTTTGAACACCTCCTTCCCTTGCTTCTGTCCTGTTGATGCAAAGTAGTTCTGTCCCTTCCTGTCCAGGTAGGAGTGGCTGATGCCAGCCCTGGGAGAAAGGCACAAACTGAAGGCACAAAGGATGCTAGTGAGATGTCTATGCTCCTGGACCTCATGTAGCTCATCTCATGGTGGTGGATATGTTCTTTCTCCTTGTTATTCATGCATTCAGACTTTGCAATCAGAGCCTCACTGTCAATGAACAATCATGATGTGATCTTAGCTAGATACATAAAACCTGGATGGAAGGCAGGGGCAAGGATGGAAATTTTTTTTGTTTGTTTGCTTGTTTGTGGCTTTTTTGGTTTTGTTTTACAACATAGATATTTATTATTTTACTAAAATTGACCTTACCAAGAAACACACCACAGTCCTCTTACAAGTTCTGTGCAAACAGAACTCCACTGTTATTATTTCACCTTTCCCAGGGATTAACTGCCAAACTGAAACACAAACCAGAAATGTACGACTGTATCCATGACATGACACTAACAATAAGGAAACTGAGCAAATGAACCTGAACAAGCCAGGATTTCAGTCAAATCAAGAGACATGGTGCAGGGAATTTTAATAGTGAAAAACTTCTAAGATTGTTTTTTATTACTGTCAATTAAATCACTGGATAGAATTTTCTAAAAATTCTCATTTAAGGTGTTGTTCTGCCTTGTTTACAAAGATTTAATGGTATAAAGGCACAAAAGTTCACTTGGAAAAGAAATTAAGACATGTAAGGGTTACATAATGGGGGAAAGCAATGAACATCTGTGGTGTCCTGGTGCTTTTTACACAGACAAATTGTTTGGGGGATTTGCTGCTTACAGACACCTGCTTAGAGATGATGCCAAAGCCAACCTGATTCATTAGCTTTGACAGATGACCAATACCACCTAATAGCCTTGATTCTGACAGACAGCTGATTTCTTTGGCCATATAAAATCTAAACAGTTGATAAAAACAGATATATATATATATATAAATTAAAAAATAATTGAAACAGGTTTTTGTATACTGAAACCTTAATCCATCTAGTTGCTGAATTTGGCATGGAACAATGATCAAAATTTGGATTTGCAGAGAATAACTCCCTTGACTTACTTTACTGGTCTTTGGGCATCATCTTGGACAATCTTCTGCATGTATAGTTAGAATGACTTAATTAATTGCCATCTAGATATTTGTTATTAGCTCAGTGCTGAAAAGAAAAAAGTTCAGTTTATTGAAGCGTCCTGTTATCTCTTGACTGCCCTGAGAGTGATTTTTGACTGACCTAGTAAAGAAAGCAAGGAGCAGCACAGACACAATCCTGTTGGGTATTTCAAGTGTGAGAACCGTAATTGCTGGCTGAAGTAAGAACATGTGGAGGTGATTTCCTATCCTTTTAGAGCTAGGTCCAGAGGAGAATGTCTGGCTATGCACTTAGTCAAAAAATGATCGTATCCAAAAGGAATCCAAATCCATCATTGTGTATCCACCATTGTGCATACATAACCTGCTTGGAGTTGCCTAATTTTGCCTGTCAGTAATTTGTGGGTTTCCGTCTTGTAAATGCGAATCAGATATCTCAAGAACAACTATGTTTAATTTGATTTCTCTTCACATTAAAAGGTCATACTTAAAATAGATTACTGAGAAACATCTATAAATGTTTCTGCTACTTGTTCATAATATGCTATTCCCCAACAATAAAAATATAAAAGAACTATGAATTACAATTAATTGTGGTTAGGCTGCTTTTTTATTTCTCCAGAATACCTTTTGAAAATACTTCTGCAGTAGCCTCCATATTCTATTTAGAGTTGTGAATTCTGTTTTGCTGATGCATTTCCATATTTTGCTTCATGTTTAATGATTTAGTATTGTTTTTTTCCACTTTAAGTGAATAGCTGAAGCTTGTTGAGTGTTTACATTTCACTGCTGTAGATCTCAAATAATTTTACTGGTATTCAATTAAAAGTTGTAATGATATGATTCCTCGCTTTTGTGAATTTTAATAGAAATGGAAAAAACATTAGATTATTTAAAAATTAAAATATTTTGGGGAAAACTCCCCTCCAATGAAGACTGCCCTTGTTTTGGAATGCTCCCTTTTGGGAAGGAGTTGATATTGCAAAAATAGATGTCAACTTTAAGACTACAATTTTAATTATACCCATCAATTAAAGTCCACATCACAGTCTAAAAGTTAATTTTTAATATCGTTTCCTTAAGTTTATAATCAGTGTGCAATGTCTGTTTTTCCAAAAGAGTAGCCATGTAAGCCACAACCTCAGCTGGGGTACATCAGCACAGGTACACTGAAATTTGTAAATCTAAGAAGTGCTCACCAGCTAATGACAAACACCAGTTTCACAGAGGATGTTGTGGTATATCAACACCTACTTTAGCCCTGGGCATGATCTTCTTACAGAAACCCAAGAAATATTAGACTTTTTATGTACTACTGAAAATTTCTGAAAAGCCTGTTGTTGTTACAGGCACTAAATGTTTCTGGCAAGCTGATAAACTCCACTAGAATTGCTGAAGAAGAGTGAGAAGATTGGCGGGAGACTTTCCCACCTCCTAGGTTTTGATTTGAAGCTGGCCCAAAAGTTGTGATCATCTGAAAGTTGTTTCATCTGAAAAGAAGTGGTGGCTGCAAATCAGACATTATTGCAACTTCTTACCATGTCCTATGCCTTTTATGTAACCACCTTCCTAATTCATTATCTCAAAAAATGCCACCACATTCTGCAGTTGTGGTCACAGTTTTGAGCCAAGTACTGGAAGTTTAGAGGATGGACAGGTCTGCAGGACACTCAGTTTTCCCATTCCCAAAACAATCTTCCTACAAACTGAGGGTACAGCAAACCTAATTAGGTACACAGTAAACAAAGAATTAGCTCCCTTAATTTCAGTGGTCTGATCTCATGCGTAAAGGCAGTTAGACACACCACAGTAGGGACCCAACAGGGATAGAGAGTGCTCCTGACACTGCAATACCAGCACTGCTGCTTATGTACCACTTCTCCAGAGAATAAATTGAAGATTCTCCTCTTAAAGAATGTTAATCTAGCACCTTTCACGGGCACAGTACTCATTAATATTTATCTTGCATTTCTAAAACCTTGGCTTCAGCTAAAAAAGAAAAACCTTCTTATGTATAGTTATTCATATTGCCTTCCCCTAACTTCCTGGGGTCTTAACCATGAAGAAAATGACTGTATTGCATTAGTACATCCATAAATGGCAATAAGCCTTTTAAAATGTAAACACCACTGTGGATTTGTGTGTACTCTGAGAGCAAATATGATGAGAGAACTTTGGAACTCAGCATATTTTTCATTAGTTTGTATAAACACCTAATTTAGTTTTAATACTCTGTTCTTGTCATTATGGTAATTTGGATCCCAGTCCCACCAAGGTGCTGAAGATCAGGCTTAACTTTACACTTGCATCTTATCCTGCTGCCTTCACGGGGACTTAGCAAGAGCCCAGGCAGTACACAGAATGGGACTCTGGGATGAGGGAGGTTCAGGAAATATGAAGAGCCTGTGGTACCTGACCTAAGCACCCTACCTGAAGATCAGCACAAACCTGCTTACTACAGAAACTGAGTGCAGCGTGCGACTGAAAGCAGTCTCTTAGGATGGAAGTTTGCCTGTTGGGGTTGCCGTTACTGTGGATTTTACAACTTCACATGCTTTCAGCATGTGAAGATTTTGGCACTAGCATGACCATTCTTGATCCCAGGTAGAGGAGCAAGAAAAGGAGGGAAACATCCCACCTTCTTGTCGTTAACATTCCTGACAGGTGCGCTAAAGCACCATACTGCTAATGCTGCCATCTGAGCAATAAGACATGCCAGATTCTAAAAAACACCTCCCTCAGGGGAGCAACTGAGAGCTGTTTGTAATAGACCAGGAACTCCTGTCTGAGATTTATCAGCGACTGTCACAGGTGAGAAGTGTTTACTAACAAAGCCAGAACAAGTGACAGAGAAGGTGATGACTCCTTCAGAATGCTCAGCCTTTGGAATAATTCATCTTTAGCAATCAGCCCCAGCAAGTCCCAGACCGGAGCTTTCAGCAGGCCAGTTTGTGCACAGTAAAAGCACTCCCTTCCCTGGGCAGATCTAATCTAGATGGTCCTATCTGCAGCTCCCCCGAGGCAGGAGCAAAAATGGAAAATGGATCAAAGTTGATCTGATTCTGACTTCCACAAGAGCATTGCAGAGTTTCACTTCCCTGTATTTGATTTGTTTGAAATCTTGGCTGATGGTCAGGTCTTCAGATAGATAATCATCTTAGCAACTGAGTACTGTGCACAAATCCTTTTTCTCTCCCACATAGTCTTATAATTCCTTTAGCAATATGAATTACATTTATCTAGAAAGAAAGAGGCTGCTCAGTGGTTTCAAAAGCAGGGTTTACTGACTAAGCTATTGCTCTAACACAGTCCCCTCAGAGTCACTTGAATCATTAAGATAGCTCCAACAAGGACTTGCTCACAAGGTGGGCATACTCCATCCACACTGTGGTCGGCCAACAAAGGTTCTCCCTTGACAGAGTAAGGTTAGCTGGGGGCAGTGAAAAGAGACAGAAACAAGTATGCAGTAATTTGCCCCATTCACAAGAAGTATCTCTCAGGCTAGAAGAGCATTAGGAAACTCTTGGAAATCACTTTCTTTAATTGCATGAGGAAACCAGAAGCTTTGCCTCCCTGAGGGCTCACCTTGCAGTGTGTCACTTGCATCATAGAATCAACAGAAATATTATTGACCTCTTCTGCTTTCAGGGTTCACAAACTGAACACAGGAACTAAGTGGAAGTTGCAATTAGCAACTAGAGGACACTGAAAAGTTCCTGAAAGAAGTCAGAATATTTTTGTTATATCTGATTATGTTATCTTTTCATTGCTTAATCAGTTTCTCCATTTTAAAATAAAGCTTTCGTTCCAGGTTTGCTACAGTACACACTTTTTTGAGCTTCCAGATGGTGTTTCTGTCAACCTTTGACAGTACCTTTCAGGCCCCAACAAGTATCTTGAAGGAAAATTGATTCCAGGTGCACTTGTATCCTTATATAAAACACCCACCACCATTTATAAAACACCCACCACCCGTTCCATGTTAGAACGGATCCAGCAGTGGGCCACGAAGATGATTAGAGGGATGGAGCACCTCTCCTATGAGGACAGGCTGAGGGAGCTGGGGCTGTTNGTGGGAGCTGTCCCTGCCCATGGCACGGGGGTCGGAACTGGATGATCTTTGAGGTCACTTCCAACTCTAACCATTCTATGATTCTATGGTTTACAAACAGATTTCTTTAGAGACAACCAAAAGCATCAAATGCATTGCCATACAGACCTCAGCCTCCCCTTTCTTTAGGACTCCAGCAGCCAGCAATGTTGCATTCTCGTGGGCCCTATCACTTATTTGCATTAACCTCAATACAATAGGATCTTGCCTTGTCTGCACACCAACACATCCTGCTCATTACAACTATTAACAGGTCTATGAACAACAGGGAAGAATCATTATCAGGTTTGATGGATGTGTAGCATTTCTGTTCTGCCAGGAGCTGTGTATCATCAAAGAGGTACCTCTTTTCTGTTCTGTGGGCCCATATTGTTTTCCCAGTGAAAGTCTGTTCTACCATAAATATTCATCAAAAGCAAGCTAAGTGAAGATACTATAAGGAACATAGTATATGACTAATACAAAAGGCGTTTCAAAAGAAACTGTTTTTTCATGTATCTTTTTCAATTCTTGAGATCATCATTAAACTTCTGCTTTTGGTGGGGCTCTTGTTGTGGTCCTAGATCACATGACCTTAGCCAATGCAGGTAATAACCCTTCCTTTCCCACATACTGACTCCCCTATTTTGATTGCAAATTCTTTGCAAAAGCGATGACCTTTACTGCATAGCTAGAGAAAGAACCAAAATTACGCTCTGATCTCCATTGCTGTTTATGTGCTCTGGCTTTTGTAGTACTAGATTAAAAAAAAAAAAAAAATAAGAAAATTACCTGTTTTTTTTTACATCTTAATCTTTACGGTAGAGTCATTAGGAAGTTTCCCAGCAACATGTACATTTAAAGGCTTAAAACAAAGTTCCATTGAAACTCCTGTAGGTGCCTTGAGGTTACACTACACTGTGATAACCAGCAGTTTGCAAATGGTAGCCTGCAGCCATAACAAAAAGCTTGCTTGATTTCTCTATTCAAGAGGTGGGAGAGTAAAGCAATAAATATGCATTGTGCTTTCCTCTGTGAGAAAAAAAAAAACAACCACCAAACCCAGACGGGAACAGACAACAACATTTGGAGAAAATTCTACTAAAATAGAGACAGGTTGCAGCCTGAGGGCACTAACCTACCTTCCCTTCAGCTTCTACTGAGTAGAATCATTGCCTAGAGGATCCCCATTTTGCTGAACTGTTTAGCATCCCATGACAATTAGATGGACTACATCAAATCAAATGATGACCAAATGAACTTTTATCCTTTCTTCCATCTTCTGTCTCCCTGCACCATAAATGAAACCAACTTCCATCATCCCTCCTCGATAAACCTATCACTTTCCCCCTCCATGCTGTTTATGTTGATCTATTGCTTTTTTTCTGTGGTTTTTTGTTTTGTTTTGGGTTTTTTGTTTTTTTGTTTTGTTTTGGTTTGTTTTTTTTTAAATTTCTGGGGAGCTTTACAAGAGGAAGAGGCAAAAGAATAAAGACAGGCATCAGAGGTAGCAATGATAAAACTGGGTGGCAGCTGGAAAAAATAATCACATGAATTAAACAAGATTCATGGCTTGTGAAAGAGATATGATTCCACTGACACCAACAACCTAAGAAATGTGTACAGATATGGATGTTTCTCTTATATTGCCACACATGGTGCCAGCACCACTAAAGAAATCCCCTGACTTTCCACTAACTGTGCAATCCTGTTTCTTTCATGCTACCAAATACATTTATATATAAATCACAGAATTTATTACTTCTATTCCACTTTCTGACACATATTCATGGCTGATTCCCAGAGTTACTACTGCTCTCAGCAAAAACCGTATTAATAGCCCTGCAAGTGAATATCTAGAGAATTTATTATAAGAGGAAATGGTTAGACAAATACAAACCTCAGAACAATTTAATCTATGCATCAAAATACTTGCCATTCTGAATAAATTGAAAATTGAAAACATAATACCGATCAGGAATGGGAGTAGAACCAAAGGAAGTCACTCAAGTAGTTTTGCTCTCTCAAATTGAAGTATTTAGGATTTCTTAATTCAAAGCTATAGAAAAAGTCCTTCCTGAGGGCACTGCAGAGAAATAATTTTTTTTTAATTACAATGAACAGCCTGGATTTCTATCAAATCAGATTCAGTGTTGGGTTTTTTTTTTTGTTTTTTTCCCCAACCAAATTAGAAATGCAGTGCATTCCAGGGAAGACAATATGTTGCAGCTTCACTGACATTTCTTCAGAAACCCTACTTCAGAAGTGCAATGGACTATTGATATCAGCAACCCCGAAGCAAAATAATATTTGTTCCTTTTAGAAATGCCTACAATTTTCAGTCTACCACAGAATCTAAAGTGTAATCTGCCAGGACTGAGTATAATACATAAATGAGGAAAAAACATATTAATACAAGTTTTAAAACCTTAAACACTTGTAGATTAAATAGCTTTAGCCTTATCAAAAAGCCCCCAAGCACAACACAGCCGAATGACTGTACATTGCAATTTTCTGAGAGACTTTCTCTGCTCTGGTAAGAGCAGCCTAAATTCTCCTTTTCTTTTTTTCCAGTGAGTCAGAAATTGCCCTTCCTATAGCCTGAGGCAGCCTTTGCTGCTCTTCTGGGTGGTACAGCACTGCTATCAGTCTTGATAGTACAGTGCCCAAATGCCATGTCATCTAGTAGGGGAGATTTTGGGACTGTGAAGCTTGGGTTTATTTTTACTCTAACAAATTAGTTCATGTCACACGTAGCAAATACCAAAGCGGGGCATCTTACAGCACCCAGATAATTCAGTCTCCAAGAAATCCCAGGTCAGCACAAAAATCTGGTATCAGCAGAGCCAGTCTCGCCTCGCGCCTGTGGTTCAATCAGTGACTAAGAGAGAAGGCGCCATCTCCTGCTGCTGGCACAGCTTCATCCCCGTTGCCACGTCTCAGAACCCCAACCCTAAGCCACCCCAGCTGTCGAAGTGGCTGGCAGCTCCCAGGTACGCAGCCCCTGCGCGGGGTGGCCCAGCTGCCCCACGGTGGCTGCAGCCGTGGCTGATGTGGCATGGGGAGAGTTTGAGACAAACTGCAGAGCCACAAGCGTTTGGCCTGCCGACCTGCTTGTTGAAGACAAAAATGATGTCCATGTATTTTCTGCTATAAAACAGCAGATTAATACGAACTATAATAATTACATCAGATAGACCTATTTTCAAAGGCATGCTGACCACTATCTTCAAAGACTGGTGCTTGGCATTTGCAAGAATTTAAAGCACTTCAAGTGCTTTAAGGATCTAAGACTTGGTGCAGATCCACACAGCCCTTTTCAAAAGTGGTCAAACTGATGCTAGGCTCTCTGTATCCCCAGTGACACCTGAGTGCTTTTAAAAATTTGATCTCAGATGAAAAACCGGTTTCGCCTTAAGAAAACTCTATTGGCAAGAAAAAAAAAAAAAAAAAAAANATGCACTTATAGAGTACAAGCACATCCATCCTCCTGTCTGCCTCCCCAGTTACTTTAAGAAAGCCTGAGTAATTTGAGACAACCTGATTTCTCCGTGCTCTGAGGTAGCACAGCCTCATCATAATCCAGGAGTGTGAATACAACAGCAAAAATAAAGGGTATACATCAAGATATATATTCTGGACCTGTACCAGTTCAGTTCTTCATAGGTTTTATCTAGGGAAGAAACTATTCAACCATAAACTCAAACAGCAGTTGACTTTGTGTTCTCTGGGGGGGGTGGTTGTTGGTTTTTATTGTTTCCAGAATACAACATATTTGCATAACGTCTTGAACAGGGGCTTGGTATAAAATTTGTCCCTTTTCACTAAAATACATTGTTGTTTCATTTTTGTCTGTCAAAAGTACAAAAATTCTTCCCGGCTACGGTCTGTATTCTGTTACCCTTACATGGATTCTTTCACATCCTTACACAGTGATACACCATACAGGTAAAAGTCAATTTACTGATGACAACCGTATGCCATGTTGGAGTTATATTGAAGAATTTTTATGATGAAGAGTCTACCGTTCAAGTAACACCACAGATTTCATAGCGCTGCTGAAGCTGTGTAAAGCTGGCAGAACCCAGTTGTGGCATTGCCCCCGCTCAGGACAGTAGGGTGAGTTGGGAAGGGCTGTCACTGAGGGTGTTGCAGTTTATGCTAAGGACTAAATAAGGGATAATTTATGCTGCTACTTCAATGCAAGACACTAGTGAGCTCTCATTCCCATGAAATCAGTAGCTTGAGCATTTGAACCATTCTCAGGCACAGCTTCCAAGCTCCAGCTGGTTTATTCTCTAGTATTTTTCATGTTTCCACATCTCTGTATGCTTATGTGTCAAGTACATGCATTATTTTTATTATAAAGTTGCTATATAAGCCACTTTCACTATTGCTACTGTTAAAAAGCAGGAGTTGTAATCTCTCTCCCGAGGGGAATTTAACGCACAAGAAAAGTACCGTTTCCCTGTATGTGGCTTGAAAATTTATAAGGACTGACAAGCTTTTGTCCGTGTATCCTTACATTTACAACAATGTGATCCGTTGCTCAGTACGATTAGCACGTACCAGATCTACAGCCCTGACAGGGCTTCTTTGTTCATTTTTTAGAGGACATAAACCATCACTAACATGTGACTTATCATTCTTTATCCGAGTCTATCTCTGTGAAGTCAAACTAATAGCCATTCTGTATAAAATGCACCTAGCCACACAGATATAGGGGCTTTCAGAGTGCCCTATAGCACTGCATCTGGCAGTCTACAGGATGAGGAAAAATAAAAAACAAACTAATGACCTATTTCCGTTCTTACAGTTACACTACTCAGGGTGTGGGAGTGTGTGTATGGATATTTAAACCAAAATAAGTACCTTTGTATGCAGAGGAGTTAGTACTCTGAATTCAAATGAGAAAGCAAAATCCTCTCCCATTTCATTTACCAGGTGATGAAAGTGTATTGAATTATGCCAGTTCCTCTTCCCCCTCTTCATTTCAAATAACATGTTCTGTTTTAACAGGGTCAAAAAATGGTCAAACAGCCACAATTGGTAGCCACTGCTACGCAAATGGAGAGCAACAGTGTGAGTGAGCTTGGGAGGCTGTGTAAGTCTTTGGGGTAGAGTGGGCTTGAGGTTTCAGTATTTGTCCTACTCTTAGCAACCCTGTGAACAGGATTTTGACCACATTTGCCCTGGAAGATGGTTGTTCATCAAAATATAAACTTGCCAAAGAAAATAATAAATGTAGAAATAGGAATATGCAAAGAACATGCAAAAAACCCCTCCTTTTTTTTACACACCCAAAAAAGTGCCTCCCTAGCAATTCTCTTATAAAAAATGGTCCTACTTATCTAGTTTAGGTGTGGAAGCAATACCATCTAATTACAAAGCACAGAGGATTAACACTTATTGGCAGTCAGCTGAAAGGATAGAATTCATTCTTACATTTCCTCAGTTAACAACAGTGAGTAAGCAATGCGTCTGCACAAAATCAAAGCCTGTATTAATGGCATTCAGAAAAAGAGCTAATTTTATTAGACCAAGTACTTACAAGTAACTACGTTAGTTTCACAATCTACAAAAGAAGCATTACATTTCTAAACTCTATTATTCAGCGTATCTCCTAACACTTTCAGGAAAAATCTCACCTCTTAGAGTAAAAAGATCTGTAAAAATCTTTTGCTCACTGGCTGCACCTTTAAATGATCAGCAATCAAGAAGGCTGAGCTGCATTACAAACCTAGCTTTCTGGTTATGGACTTTTAATTACTCTCAATTACTCTTTCTCCCCTTTGATCCCTTATTGCTTGTTTTTACCAAACAGGATCCCAGTCCAACCGCCATTCAACTCAGCAGGAATCATTCCATTAATGAAGTTTTGATCTTCTTTCATTTGCCTTACAGACTATCAGGATCAAATCATGGCTGAATGATGTGGTAAAACAAATTCTCTCATGAACAGCAGAAACGATAAAGTCTGGCTTCCAGATAATTCCTGACCTATTACTGCCTCCTCCCCACCTCCCCCAATAACTCCTGCTTCCCCACAGCTCTATCACATCTCTCTGCCCTGCACATTCCCAGCTCCCCTGGTATTATTCTCCTCTCTGAAAACAGCTCCCACTTGTCCCCAGGCCCTTCCCCTGATATATTCTATGTCAAACCAGACATCTTGCCATGCTGATAGCTCTGCCTTGTGCTATGTAAGTGAGGAGTTGCCTGAAGGGTTACTGGTTATGCAGCTGCTATCAACTCAACTGAGAGCAATGGACTACTCCTTGTTTTTCTCTCACTAAAGGCTTTCCCATTTACCCAACTTCCAATTGTGTAGGGACTTAACATCTTCCAGATTTCTCTGTGCTATCAAAGTAGTTGATATTTGCAAATTTGGTTAGAGTTTGGCAAAAAATCAAAAGCTGCCAGCAAGTAACTGACTCACAGATAGATGGACGTCATCACAAGTTGTATTTCCTTAAAAAGTTATACTAAATGTTCCCAGAAGGATAAAGTCTTATAAAATCACAGACCAGGTGTGAATTATAGAGCACTGGCAGCCAAATCTTTCATTTTCAAGAATGGGATCGTAAAAGAAGAGATCATTGTCTCATTAGAAGTCATGCTGGTGAACATTTGCAGGAAAGTAAGTAAAGCTCTCAAGGTTACTGGGCATGGAGAAAGACTTGTTCCCAGCTCCCAGGCTGTAGGTCACTGCACTCCCAAGCAAGCAATCACAGTTATATAGCTAATCCTGTTTATTCTAGACTCCAGCTTGAAATAGAACAGAAAATCTCAACTCCCTTGAATTTTGTACCTGGAAACTGAGCTCAACATTATGATCTAGGCTTCTGTCTTTGCAAGACCGAATCACATTCTGAAATGCTCAGCTTTAGGGGAAGTCATTTTCTTTTTAATTTATCTCCAAAGTTTACTTCTCCCTGCTGCTTTTGTAACAGGAATAGAAAGTGAGCTTTGCTCACCAAGAGGCCTCATGCAGAATGTCAAACCACTGTCCTCCAGCTACCCATTCAACAGATGTTTACATCTGCAAGTTCCACTGGAGAAATAAACACATTGAGCACAATGTTGCCATCAGTTAAAATACTGTGCTGCCTCTTCACAAGACAGACTGTGCATAGCAAAGCATTGAAATATGTTCCCGGTACTCTTATTATTATGATATGACCAAAGAGTCTTCACATTTTAATGATGTTATCTTCTCGAGCGATGATAATAATTTAATCTGCTTCAGTGCAGACAATAAAAATTCTCATAACTTTACATGTCTCCCTGCTGTCAATACTGGAATCTTTCCATATTTTTCTGTATGTGGGATGAGGAACCATTTACCAAACACAAAGAACAATGAACAAGCTGAGATAACCCCAACTAAAAATTATTATTTTCAGATCTTTGCCTTTTTCCTCACCATCCTTCAAACAAAAAACTCCTTAAAGTTAACAAACTGAATTCTCTATCAACAGGAACACCGAACAATGCTTGAAACACTGCCCACATCTGTGAAACTATATCTAATCAAATTCA
The DNA here is from genome assembly GCA_013398155.1 of Pedionomus torquatus. Taxonomy (NCBI): domain Eukaryota; kingdom Metazoa; phylum Chordata; class Aves; order Charadriiformes; family Pedionomidae; genus Pedionomus; species Pedionomus torquatus. Next base: position 964,029 of record VZRU01009331.1, read on the forward strand.
TGCCTGCGTTGGTTGCCTGGGTAACAATCAGACAGTCGCTCATACAAACAAACTGCAAACAGCAGAAGGAAATGTGTTTTAAGTGGAAGCATCTACTTCTCAGCGCTCGAGCCTTGTTAATTTAAGAAATAATCATATAATATGATCTTATTCGCAAGGTAGTGGATGAATGGAGGGGGAATATTACATACTGATTGGCTAGCTCATGAGGATAAGGAAGACACATGAAATGTTGTGAGCAATTGAATTTAAAAGATCTGTCCCATTTTTTATCATTGTTTCCTTTTCTTCTCCCTAAGAAGTACAGCATGGCATTTGGATGTAACTGTATGTCACTGCATAAAAGGGTGATTCATTACTTCTTTTTCAGCACACAGTTTAAGTCATTGTCTACATTTTCCCCTCACAGCACAGGCCTTTAATTGATCAGCTTCATTTTAGACTCCTCCTAATGATCTACAGAAGAGACTGCTCTTCTGAACGTATAGAGATGCAATAGGCACTGCAAAGGCCATCGTTTCCACAGCAACGGGGACCATGTGGGAGCTCTGAGCCAAACTTCATCTTCACCCCATCCCTCCCCCCCTTATGTCTGACCACACAGGTTTCCTTCTTCACGCTTATCACAGATGCTTCCGGGAGAATCCAGCTACATTTGGACGGGTGAATATCCCTCATACAGTTAAATGCAGGAGTTGTACAGACAAGTATTGGCTTCAGGGCTGACATGGTTTTCAAGCGATCCTAATTTGTTAACCTCAAGCATTCAAAACCATCATGTTTTAAAAAGTAAGACTCACTTCAATAGACGCTCGAGACTTCAGTAATGAATATCTTTGCATGTGGTTTAATTTGAATACTGGGTTATAAGACTTAAGCTTCTTGTCATAGTGAGGTTGGCTTGAAAGGTAGAGGGGTATGTACTGGTGTTGTTGCTTTAAATTAGTACAATGTAAGCTTCTTGCAAAATAACTCAGACCCAGGACAAAGCGGATCTAATACACACACCCATTTTAGTACTTGTAGTAGCATGCTATAAATTAGGCATATTGCAGTTCTGCTGTAACATTCATTAAAAAAAAAAAAATAAAATAAAAATAGCACGTTCAAAGTGATGCTACTTATCGAAATCTGAATCACCTGCCTGTTAAAAGTACTGCAGAGGAACATAGTTTTACTGCAGTCCCCACACTGCTATATACAGCATAAAGCCCCTAAATAGTGCCTTACGTCATGCGTTTCACGTTGGTGGGTGTAACTGTAAAAATGAAATCATCAGTAAAAATAAAACCTAAAGAAACTGCGGGGAAGCTAAGCTGACATCCCGCTCACAGTAGTGGAGCTAACAGGAACAAAACTAACGTGGGAAAGGTGCATCAGCCGGATGGTTCCTCACTTAGCCAGTGAACAAGCCTGTTGATGTAGCAAAGACCAAACGCTGCCTCTTCTTCATGGTCAATTATCCCCATGAGTTCGTAGCCCCATTTATTTTGGGGAGTTCAGCAAGCAGTTGTCAGCTACTACATACTGCTGCACTGCTTACGGGGCACAGATCAGCAAAAACCAGCTGCGAAATAAATGCTTTCTTCACAAAGCTTTACACTTGTCAGGTTTTTATGGTATATTTTGTAAAAAAAAAAGAAAACAAAGCAGGCTTCACCTCTGTGCATGGGCTTTCGGGCACACATGCACGTGCGCCTTCTCACCTCCCACTCAGTACAATCAGCTGGCAGGGAGCTCCCAAATTGCCTTAGACCATGGTGTAATTCCAAGTCAGAGACAGCTGCTGATTGTATGGTGCTTAAATTTAACCAAATTGAGGGACTTGCTAAAAGGCCAATAAAGCTAAGGGGAAAGCTTTCTGCTCCATCAAGAGCTCATAATAAAGTCCATAGCTGGGTTCTGGAGGAAAAGGAGAAATTCTGTCTCCTGGTTCTTTAGTTGAAAATACATTTTTTTTTTCAGGATAATGTCACACTTTTAACCAAGAGCAACTGTCTAACAGTGCCTCATCTTTTGCCTCCTTCTCAGACGACAGTTTACTGACATACACACTACAGAGATTGTAAATTACCGCGTCCAGGATTAGGCCAGGAGCAAGAACCATCATCTCCTGCAGCTACCTCAGCTCCACCTTTGATCAAATGTCTTAAAGCAGGCGACTGCCGTGGCTGCTAGCTAATACACTTCTCTGTATTGAATTAAATACAGAGGAAAGCATACAATACAACCTTGTGGACCTGAATAAGCAAATGAGGAATACGGCATAAATGCAAGAATAGCCCTCAAGTCCTCAGTGTCAGAGCATCTACCACATGTGCCTCTGCTGACCTCACCTAGAGGAATTTGCTGTGTAAGATGAGGAAACTGTCATCTGCACTTACTGAAATCAGAAACATACTGAAGTGCTGTTAGACTTTTTCAGGACTGCTGCTTGTTTTTCCTTCAAGCTGTGGAAAAACGTGGAAAATATTTAATTTCATAAAAATTTTCCCTATAGGCTTTTGCACATATATCAACCTGAAATGGATTACTTGGTTTTCAGCAAGGAAAAAAATCAGATTTTTCCCAGCAGCTTAGCTATAAAGACTTAAAAATGTCTTATATTTTAATGCTTAGTGTAGTTCGCTGAACATTTTTTTTTCCCTGAGATATATATTTTTTATCCCTTCCCTGACCCTTACACCATGGTTTGTCCAGCTCTAGAAAAAAAGAAAAAAACAACAACAAAAGAGGTCATGATGATACTGGTGACTCTCAGGGAAAGCATCAGGAGAATGGAAGTTTCTGTTGCTTTGTGTGAATTTTTTCCTGAAAGGTCTAGGGTCTATTTTCTAGGTCTATTTTTCTAGGTCTATTTTTTTGTTTGTGCATCTTGACTTATTGCTGAGGCATTTTATAGTCTTAACCGAGCATCCTTTCTAAACCAGGTTTGAAACTGAATGGCTAAAATGAGTAAGCAAATGAAGAAGACTAACCTGGAAAGCAGAAACTGAGGCAACAGTAAACTGTACTCTGAAGAGTACAGAATGAAACTGATGGCAATCATTGATCCTAGAACTGGTCACTTTGAGAAAAAAAACAAAAACAAAACCAAAAAAAACCTCAACAAACTAGTGCTAAATGAAAGATACCCTAGCAAACTGCCTTATGTAGGGAATTGTGTTAAAATATTGCAGGCATAAGGAGATTAAATTCAATATGACTAAAAGATAAAAGGCATGCTATGTATGCATTTATTTTTGCTTTAAATATTACATTTTTGTGAGGGAATTTATTATTTGCACCTACAATAAAGAACCCTGGGATAGCTATATTACAGAGATGATTTTTTTTTAACCAATGAACTCTATGAAAACAAGCTTCTGTCAGCAATTTCCCCAGCCCCCAGCCTGACATGAAATATGAAATTTAGCCATCAAAGTCTACCATAGCCGTCAAAGCCACAAACCCACAGCCATCAACGCCTACTCTAGTCACAACAGCTGAAAGTAGAACATACTACAGAACACTATTTCATAAAAGCAGAAGAGCATTATTTTTACTTTTCATCTCCTGCGAGTATGTCCCAGGAACAACTCAACAATCTGTGCTTCCCATTTCTGGAAACAATACACTAAACTTTGTAAACACTGCTCTTAGGCATCATTTAGGTATCTCTGGTTACATAGATGTGAAGAGCTCTTGAATTACATCCTGCTTCTTGGCTGGTTTCTGTGCCAGTGATAGTTGCTGCAGCAGCAAATACCGTGGATCTGAACAGGAGTCTACTATAGTTGACAAGGAAATGTCATTGAATTACAAATCTGAATAAATTAGGCAGCTGGTACAACCCCAGTTGGTCTCTGTTTATATGCAGAGTAAGAAAGAAAAAGAGAGGGCAAAAGGGTTTAGCTACTATAAGGCATGTTTGAAGTTCCCATCGTCTTTCCATGCTATCCACTGGAAAAAATTACACTTGTCCTTCCACCACATTGCACTTCCATGAACACCAGTGACACTGCAAAGCCTAGTTTCAGTGGTAAAAGCCATCCTAGGGCTATTCAGATCAGTGGAGCTCTGCTGACTCCAGCAGATGTGGGAGATAACACCAGAGGGTCTCCATGCTCCCCACCAGTGAGGGGCCGAGATTATCTTCTGCATCTTCACAGAGAAAGCAAGGCTGGGAACGTCCTTGGTTCTTTGTCAGAGAGCAGTGGGCTCCCGGGTGACACAGCTGCCCAGAGGCTGCAAGTCATAAGATACAAGCAGACTTGCTACTGATGTCAGCAAGGAACAGGCGTGTTTGCCTTGATGATGTTTATTTGGCAATGCTGGGTCTATGTACCCTCAAAATAAATGCTCTCTCTGTTCCGACCCCTCAGTTGTACCCTCTGCAGAATGGCAGTTTCCTCACGCTATTTCCAGCAGATAGTGTAGGATCTCCTTGAAACTTAGTGCTACCGCTGGCACCAGCACCTGCAGAGCACATAGGAAGAACCAGAGCAGAGTCCCCAGCACCTGCTTCTGCAAGATAACGTAGATGTTGCTTTTGTTCCCTTGCATTCAAACCTCTCTACAAACTCAGTACAAGCTCTTTCGTGAGCATCTTCTGTGCCTTCTGCTTGACATTTCAGATCAGGCTTTCTTGAGAAGTCAAACTCAACATTGCCTAAACTCATCAAACCAACAAAAAGTGATTTTATTTTTCCTTTTTTCCTGCTGCACCCCTTCCCCAATACACACCTACTAACATCTAGAAAGATGTCCACTGCTGTCCTCTGAGTGGTTACAAAAAATGAAGAAGGGCAAAACTGGCATCTCATATACCATTTTTGTGCTTACTGGATTAAACCAAGAGACTCCCCCATTTCCATACCAGAGTTAATTATCTGCAGAGAATAAAATGCTGTGAAGGAGGCTGAAATTCACTGTTTCTACAGATGCTAACACAGGCAGTGGCTCATCCCAGGCTATAGTATGCTAAAAATGAAGGTAGTCTGTGTTCTGCCACCCTATTTTGCAAATTGCTGTTTAGTATTGGATCAGAGAAGAGCTTGACAACACCTTGCTGTAAAAATAAAATGATAGATTTGGGTCTGCATTTTACAGTCCCATAACACCGATCTTTGGTACTTCTTAGACAAACTTTCTGTTTGAGGCTTGGTGATGGTTTTACTGTTTTTTCATTCCTAGCAAAGATTTGTTGCTCGTATCCAACCTCTGAAATCTCCCTGTCATACTTTTTTTAAAAACGGCATTTGATCTTGCAGAATAAATAGCATAAGTAATTCATGAGAAAGACATTTTAAAGTCCAAATTCCACTCTTCCTTTCTTCCATGTGCTTTTTCGTTTGGCATTAAAACTCTTATAAACAGGCACATCTTGGTAACAAGCTAGACTCCCTGTGGCTAGCAGGAGTATCATCAGTTACAGATACCAAACCAACTAAACCACGCACACAAAAAAATCCTTTGCATAAAACACTGGAACAAGAAATGCTGCCAATGCAGTATTGATTCAGCCTGCTCTTGAATTATGTTGAAGCTTTTAATTCCATGCTCACTTGCCGTTTTTCCTTAGGACCATATTACATTTAGTCATATACCTTTCTGAGACCTTATACTAGAGTCAGGACACTTGACACAAACATCAGCATTTTCAAATATGCAAGTGACATCTACCTTAAAAACACAGTGCCACAAATTTGTGCTTCTAGGCTAATAATTTGTTTCATTAGTATGTTGCATAAGCCATTATTTACTATTTTTTAAAAGATATGTGATACATTGCAAAGCCTTAAACCTACTGAATTGTTTCTTGAGTGATGAACTGTGGTTAACATTTTATATCAAATTTGAATATGTTAACATCAGCCTCCAAAATATTTCAGTCCCACAGCATGACAAATTGTACTGGCTGCTGTCTAGTAAAAAGGAACAGCTTTAAGGATCCAGCAACAGTTTGTGTCCCCTCTGGCTCATCAAAAAGGCCATCAGAAGATGAGAACACTTCTCTTTCAAACACCCTACAGCACCTACAGCACAGACTGGATAATAGAGCAGAAAGAAGAATCCTGTTCACTGCAAACCACTGAGCTACAACTGTTTCTTACTGAAAAATGAGGGGAAACTGCTCTTCCTTGGCTCTGTTTCTTGTAGATACTTGGGATGACACTAGGGATGACACTCCTTGATAAGAGGGTGGTGCACTTCCCTGCAAGAGGAGGGATAAGGAGAGCAAACACAATCCCCAAATTTACAACTTCCCAGGGAACTCAAGAGATGGCTCACAGCCTGGAATCGCTTAGCTCTGCCCCTTGCCTGCTTTGATATATACCTTTCATCAAGATTGCTGCTCTTAGAGCTCTCCTGAAGGCTCACGGAAAAACATCAGGGTAAATTAGCCCATCTGTTTCCATTTGGCAGGGATTCAGCAAAACACAGTTTAGCAAAATGCTTAACCAAATGCTTAACCTTAAGCTTGCTGTTAGGGACCTAAGACACTGCTTTGCTGGATTAAAAGCAAAAACGACTGGAAGAGGGTGTTCATGGTCTGTGGCACAGTGGGAGGCTTGAGAACTGAGAGAGAGATTGCTTTCAAGATGAGCCAGGATTTGTGCATGTGGTATGGGACACAGGGGGTGAAGATGGTAGCCATGTGTGACCACAACACAGGAGACTGTGGCATGGAGCTTTCACACTCCATTTTCATTTTAAAAAAATATATAAATAAATTACACAACACTGCTTTTCGACAGTGTTTCAGCTCTACTGGCCTGTGTCTTGAGTTGCTTCACTCTCTAAATATCAGTGGCACAAGTCCAAGGCCAAGGCCTTAATTCCTGGGGTTGCAGAGACTTAACTGCACTACCCATCCGTGGTGGGGAGCACAAGCACAAGTAGCATTTGTCTTCCTTGCACTAAAGCCTGTGCTAATACTTCAACTCCTCATATAATCACTGCTCCATCAGCCATGGGAGGTACCAGCAAACAGCTCAACTTTTGCTTGATGACGGGGGCAGTGAAGATCCAGGTGGCAGTTTCATAACATACAGGTTCATAACAACTCTCCCTTTCCAATACAAATACTGCCTGCTGGTGTTTACTCTTGCCTTTTTCTAAACTGAAACGAGACAACACATTTGCAGATGACTAATCTGTTCATAATGCATTTTTACCTCCCGCAAACTAGATATAAATATAATTATTTTTCAAAAAGATGGAGAGATCTACCAGATCTTTATATACAGGTTCTTGTAGACAACACAATCCATCACCTTTCCATTAAAGAACTATACGAAATGAAATATTTAATAAGTGATAAATTAAATATTAATGGCAAATGCATCACAAAGATCTGTAAAAGTTTACATGAGTATATAAATTAGAGTGCTTGTTTTTGCAGCAGCTGAGCCTGTTTGCACCTAACGCATTAATTTGCTTGCTAAGTGCTTCACAGGTCTCTAAGTTATCCCATGGCCCCAAAGTCACCCCTAAAGCAAAAAATCTCAGCTTTAGACCTCCAAATCCAAGTTGTTTTAGTACCTCCTTCAGCATCTCTCAAATGTGCTCTTACCTTACCGTGAGCTTCTCGGGCTTAGTTGTCTGTCTCCCCAGCCCACATTCACTTTTACTGTAGTTGGAGGCTGTGGTGGCACAAACAGACATGATTAACTTTGGTTTCATTCAGCCCAGAACAAACCCTCTGCTGAAGGAACTACCAAGCTTTTCTAGAAGGTTTTGAGCTGGCAGAGGAGGGGAGGCTGAGGAGGATGCAGAGCTCAGGCAGCTGGGCAGTGCTGTGTGCAGAGGAGCACCCTGCTGGGGTAATTAAAGAGCCACTACCAGATTTATCCCAAGATTGAGGCCCTAAACATATTTACTTATTTAATTCCCACATCTTTGAAGAGCTGCACACAAAGGACTTCTGAAATGCCTGTTCTGGGGCAGGGAGGTGGGAAGATCCCAAGCCCTAGCCCTGAAGGTACTTGCTACCAAATCCCAGCAACTCTTGGGCCCTTCACCTATGATGATGTGGGGATTTAGCAGCTCAGCTTTCAGCCAGAGCCTCAGGATGGTCCTCACACTGGTTTCCACTTTTCCAGTACCAATGTGCGGTGTAGCCAGATCCAGTTTCCCAAACAAGCCTCTCTGCCTCTATTTCTTTGTGCCTCTGCTACAAGCCTCTCGTGTAACACCTCTCCCCGTGCCCTGTGTGGCTGTCATCCTTCCCACTGAGGAACACGAGCGAAGACAGCCTGAGGAGCTCAACACCCTTCATTAATCGATCAGCGCAGCCGGTGCCAAGCGAAGCAAAGCGCTGTTTTCCCTCCCGCCCACCATGCCCAGGCAGAGACTGCTGCTTCTGAAAATATCCCTGCTGGGAGAAAGGAACAGGCACACCGGCTGGTTGAACAGCCCACGGAAAGGGATGCTCAGCTGGGTCAGGCCCTTTAACTGGAAGTGACACCTGGGCTTTTGGCAGGGTTTTTTTCTAAAGCCATGCAATAGCCGGCTGGCTTTGCACAGACCCCCTCTACCCCGACCAAGACAGAAAAGACAAGCCACTCTCTAACAATCGAAGAACTTTTCATTCTGCAGCCTGGCACATAAGCATATATTCTAGGAGTTATGAAAAAGTCAAATCCTCCCCTCCCAAATTTGGCTTGCTGACAGAGTATTAGGTCCTTTGGGGCAGCTGCTGTCTCTCATGGAAATCAGCAGGGCTTTAAAACTTGTATTTTTTCCCCCCAACACCCAAGAAAAAGCCCACACAACTAGTTCCACTGACTTCTCAAGGGCAAGGCAAATTCTAAAAAGAACATAAGGCTTCCATTTTTGATCCCCTCAAAATAGCTTAGGTGTGTATGATGGTAGTAGCTGTGAAAAACAAATGCTTGCACAGGGGTCCAGTTACTCACATGCTTCAAAACAAACCAAAACTCCCACCTGGCGTGAATGAAGGGCTTAAAAGGAGTGGGTTAAGAAATTGATAAAAGCATCATTTCAGACCTATTATGACTGTCAACTTACATTTCTGTTTCTTTATTCTTACTAAAAATTATCACAAACCTAATTATGACTCTTACCTATCAGTGGCACTTTTTGTGTGTTTGCTTTTTTGTTGGGTTGTTGGTTTTTTTAACTTGAAGCTCCTATTTCGCATGAATAAAAGCTTCCAAACTCTACAGAAAACAGAATTTTGGAAGGTTTTACTAAAGCAGCTAATATCATAAAGCCCTGCCCTGGGGTCCATTAGATATTTAGAGACCTGGTGCAGTGTTTACATGCTTTAATATGGCCTGTAAAGGTTACAGGTGTGCAGGTGATATCCTTAACAGATAGGATTCTCTTTGTTACCTTCCTTGTTTGGTTGGTTTTTTTTAACAACAACAAAACTTTCTACAAAGATCAACTTAAAACTATTCCACATAATTTAGGTTTGAGTTGAAATCTCCTTGCAGATAAGTCTAAGTGACAGAAGCATTTCTCCAGCCTTAATTACAGTAGCAGTGTCGGGTGGTGCTACATTAAACTGACCTTTAGCTTTCCGTTAGCTGAGCTAAATAAATAAAAAAATCATAAATTCCCAGCAACAAACACAAGCATATCTTATCATTCACAGTGTGAAGTTGTTACTACAGTGCCATCTTCAGTGCGTTACATAAAGTGGAGTTTCCCTGTAGAGGATTTTGCATTGTTCTTTATGGGCTAGAAATGGACTGAAGCAATTTCTATCGCACAGAAGACTGAGGAAAAAACGGTGAAAGCCTTCTCTGTCAAGGAGAAACAGTGTTGTGATTCAGAAAATACATACATTACTCTATCAGAAGCACATGCAATTATCAGGCAAAACAATTTGAGTCTGGCCACCACAACAGGCTTTGAGGTAAAAAATGGTCATCCCCATCTGTTGTCAGTGACAATATTGCACGGAGAGCACAATTTTGCCTGTGAACATGCATTGTGGCTGCACATTATGGAATCATTAAAAGTTAGTAATTCAAGTTTAACTGCACACTATTTACAGGCAGGGAAAAAAACATACTTCTCCAAAAATTTGACAGAGGATCTGGTTGAGTCGTGCTGTGGAGGATGACACATTTTTGTCAAACGAGCTCTTCCAGGCTAGTCATAAATTCTACAGCTTAGATTGGACCCAGAAGTGAAGATTGCTTTTCCTGTTGCAAAAATGGACTAGCCCATATACTGACATACCAGACGGTCAGAGAGTCTTAGATTCATGATTACAGAGCCGCTGTGCTGTTCTGCTCTTGTTACTTTGCTTCCCCATGATGTCAAAACAAGGATGTTTCTGAGCCTTGCTACAACCTTCTTCCTTGGGTCAAAGCATGGATGTTCTGGACCACACAGACCCAGAGGGTACAGGAGAAGACACTTTAGTAAAGGTCATTGCCATGCTTCTGCTGTCTTTGGGGACATCTTGCTTGTGAGGCCTATGGCAAATGCCTGCAGAAGTAGGTATGAATACAAGTGGGTGATTCAACTCCATACGGCGCTAAGAGATGTTAGGCAAACTGACCTCATGCATGTGTAATGTCATAAGGAATATTTGAGTGGAGAAAGGAACCAGGAACCAACTCCAATTCTGTATCTCGACCCTACAACTTGCCAGCATAAGCAAAAGCTGCCGGAGGTCCTAACATTACTGAAAAATATGAGTGATTTCATGATTATAATGCAGATGTTCTCTCTGGAGGGAACGTATTTGCTTGTCTTTTTTAGGCTTATATATTTTCTTGCATACGGCTCAGAGCTGTATTGCTCTGTACAGAGAAAACGGGTCTATTTAATGGTTGAAGGAGAATAGTATACAGAAATGAAAACTCAGCTTATTCACTTACAGTGATTTCTCAATCTGAACAATAGAGCACTATATACAGTACAATGGCATTCCCCTTTTGAAACGGATTGTATGCTGATAATACCCATCATTTGCATACCGCTTTTATTTTGAAAGCACATTACAAATGTAAAGGAATTCTTCACACACTTTACAATATGTAATCCTTCCTATCTTTGCTGTCATATGCCGAAGTGGTATAAATGACTCGACAAAGCTGCACAGAGAGAACGTGTCATACTGTTCTTGTTGACCATAAGTTCTGCTAGTTGCTGGCTGTGTATGCGACTATTGCAACACAATCATAAAATCATGTCTGTGGCATCGTTCCAACAGCTAAAGTGAGACTCCAAATTCTAAGGGAAGCTACTTAAAAGATAAAACCTCTTAGTGCTTTCATAGCTTAAATTCTTGAGAAAAGATTACAGAATAGGGGCCTTATTTGTTGGCAGTAACCCAATTCTCTCAAAGTACTTTCTGAATATTTCACCCAGTTAAGGCAAAAGTCATTTCCATTGAACAGAAAGAAATCTTAAATATGGGTTATTCATGATGATGGTGTTCTTTATTTACATCTTAGAAAATTATGGCAGTTCCAAGCAAAGTATTTTTTATTTTTTATTTTTTTTGCTGGACATTTGGACACAATCTCCTGATCACATTTGTAAAACTACCAACTTATTGAACTGATCCCAAAAGCACAGATCTTCACGAGGGTAAAACAGAACCACCACAGGGCAGTATTTAAGAAAGAAACTGTAAGAACCCCAATTATTTCAAAGTGCTAACCCCAAACCAAAGACATCACCCCTTGCATGATGTTTGCACTCTTGTTGCTAACTTCATCAAATTGCAGACACACCTCAGCAGGAGCTTAAAGCCTGGTCCTGAAGAACATGAACTGATCTAACTTCCATTACAGCAAAGAGGGAACATTCAAAACCTTGCATTTAATTTCTACCACACAAAAGGCAGCAAGACAGTTCAGATGTATGTTTGCAGCTAAATTGTGCCCGGAGCTGCACATGTGCATTCCTGGGCTCCCAGGGCATATTCTAACCCAAGAATGGAACGAGTTGAAAAGCTGCATGCTAAAAATATAAAACCAACTGCTTGCTTTTTCTCTCTCTCAGCAAAATAGTTTCTAAATACCGATACATTACCCAAGAATGTGACCATGCTTTAAAATACCTGTATTGCTCTTTTTCAATCCCAAAATATTAAAATTCCACTCAATTTACTTTTCAGAAAACAATGGAAGTTTTTCTCCCACCCTTTTCCACAAAAATATTGTTTCGGGTATAAGCAAACATGGGCTGTGTATATACCAGACTGGTGACCTGGAATCTTATTTGCAGTGTGTAGACAAGAAGAACACCCTGCTGAGAAGGACTCAGAGGGTCTATGAAACCCTGCCAGGGAGCAAGGAAATCTGCTATATGGTACAACATTTCCTGTAGTTCCTTGCAGTGAAGAGCTCAAAATCTGTCAAAACACTCTGCCCTTTGTGACTCTGCTCATTGAGATGTACTCACTGTGCAGTGGCTCATATTCAGATGTGGGCAGTAAGGTATCTCACGAAGACAGATTCTACCAAAGAAAGTGCTCAACAAACGTTAGATATGGACTAACCTCCTTATCCAAACAGCACCCAGTGTACACAGAAATATATCCACATCTCAGTTAAAAGCCTCATCTAAGAAATATGTATCGCATCTGGTTTAACCTGAGTAATTTGTCCAAGACTCCTCAGTGAAGGAGTCTTACCAAGCCTGGCTTGGGTAAGTGGGTGGAGTGCCATCTCGACTACCAGGATTCAGTTGACCGAATCACATCCACTTTACATTGCATCCTTTACAGTCATGAAAATCCATGATTGTCTGGGTTCAAACGCCCAGAATGAATCTTCCTAATGGAAGCTTAAACCATTTCCTACTTCTCTGTTTTTCGGATTGTACATCTGATGTGACTCAGAAACCATGCAGGAAAGTCTCCTTAAATTTACCTGGTTTAGCTGATTGTCACCTCTTTGGAAAGTGCTACTAACCAGTTTGTAGACAAACATTCATACTGGGCAGAATGAAAGGTAAAATGAGAGCGCAAAGTGGAAGCATGCCACGGAAGGGGGCACCCTAGGAAAGTACACAAAAGAAAATCAAGAAATGAAACGCTTGTGGATGAGGGAAACTGAGGAAGATTTCTTTGTTATTGTACATATGCAAAATGACTATTAAACCATATAGAGATCATCTTTTGTTTTCTGGTTAAAAGAAAGACCAAAACGACAATGATGTAACACTTGCATATGCATCAGAGTTGATTTACAGTATTTTAAGCCTTTGTGTACACACACATAAATGTATATATACATTCATATACACACATACAAAAAATTCAGATTTAGTACCACTGAGGTCTCTTTTTTCTTATTTGATTTGTGCTTTCAAGAAATTACTTGGTGTTAAATGACTACAAAAATTCCCAGCAAGAGAATGTAAAATCAATATAGTGCAGCATCAGTCTTTTACTAGTGACTGGTACTTTAAAAATAAAAGACTGCTCAAAAAGCACTTTTCCAGACAATAAATATCTCAAGTATTACTAATGAACATGAATAAAATTAACAATATAAAGACGCTTGCAATAAAGTTCCTACTTAACAAGAGAGAAGAGCAGGGTAAGTTTGTTGCATTACAGGGAAGAAACACATTATATTGTTAAGATAGCATTATTTTACGTGGTGTATCTCCCAAGTCTATGTCTTAAAACAGCAAATTTAAATGGTTTTATATCCATAGTACATCTACAGGACACTCACAGCTCTTGAAGCACTGCAGAGTTCCACTGACACCAAACGGACACAGGACTGCACCTACTCTATATTCTCCCTTATGGTTATTTGAAACTAATAACAGCTTTACCACACAAATCAATAGAGGAAAAAACCAACAAGATTATATTTTATTCAAGTAAAAAATGATCTAGCTTATTTTTTATTTCAACAACAGATAGATCCGCTCCTCACCTAATATAGTTAATTTCTGCTTTTGTGTTCATTAGGGTAAGGCTGATTTGATTCTATTGAAATATGTTGAGTTAGTCTGGATTTACAGTTTCTGAGATGAGGTTGCCCCTGCACATTAAAATCCCTATTTTTGTTTTTCAACACAGAATCAATCAGAATTCATAAGGATGAATAAATTGCAATCAGAAATAAAGATTAAATAATGGAAAAATATAACAGAAAGCTGTGAAGTTCCTCTACCTTCAGGAAAGCAGTGCATGCATATACTTTTCCAAACTTGGATATTTATTCTTGATTCTCAAGTTCTTCTTTAGAAAGAAATTCTATGGAATAGATACGTAGGTCTTTTTCAATTAATGCTGTGAGTTTTCTTCTAAAATCACACTGGCAGTGAAAAAATATTCCTATCAAGTCCTGATTTTCTAGTCCACATCATGTTGTGATTCTCATCCACCACCATAATAATGGATCTTGAATCCTACACAACAGGGAAGGTTTAAGCTAGATGTAACTCTGTTCCTGCTCTTCTCCCCTTCCTGAAGATTTTTATGAGGCTAAATTTGGAAGTTAAGCAAACTAAACTACCTAAAGACATCTTTTCACGTTTCATTTATAAAACTAGCCTAACCAACTTAAATGGTATCTGTACTGATATTTTTCTTTTTGCTAAGGACAAACTAACTTTTCTTTCCTCTGAAAAACTGTCTTATCCAAAATGATTAATGAGAAGGGAGCAGAATCAAAACAAATGCCCCTAGAATTACATGATTTTCCCTCTAAGCACTGCTGTGTCAAAGACCTCAGAATCCAACTAAAACCTAAATTCTGCTTGTGTTACTAATGCAAAAAAAAAAAAAAAAAAAATCACTGATTTTGGAAAGACTATATGTGTATCAGAGACAAGAAGAATTTTGCTAGACAACAGAAGATGGGAAAAACTTTCATAAAAACCAATAAATTGTCAAGATGATTAGAAAACACGACTGTTTAACTGCTTTACAGAGTCTATTTCATCCATATACAAATGATCTGAAATAGAATATTACAGGAACTTAACAAAACCTAGTTTCAGAAATATAATAGTACCAAACAATTTTATTAATACTTCATAGAAATTTTTAAGCTGGCTAATATTTTGATGTTGCTGAAGGCAAGCAAAATTCATAAAAAATAGCTTCTATGGAATATAAGGTCTAGATGTTTTAAGTAGCTGTTTTAACAATAAACTAACCTAGAATAGTAATGATTGAAACAGGGTAAAACCAATAAATTTTCTTTTCTTTACTTTATTTCAAAATAGAGTGATTATAAATACATTCTTCTTGTAGTTCCTTCCCAACTCTTTGGATGCAACCAAAAAAAATCTCACTGTGCTCATTTCATACAGTATCAATGTACAAATCATGCAAAAGATATTATAGATATTATACCACCATCAACTTCTGGATGTGTTTTGCTGATTCTGAATTTTTTTTTAATATTATTCACAAGGCCATGCCTTTTATAACTGATAACATAGTTATGGCTTTTTTTTTTTTTTAAATAATTTAGTAAAAGACTTTTGTACTAGATTTCTATACTACTGTCAATCTTGAACACTAAATGCAAAACATAAATCATCTGATGGTCTTGTGTTCGTGTACCACGGTAGTTGCTTTCTGATAAAACTGCACAATTTGATTCTTTTTCAAGGAAACAATTACACTTTATTGATTTTATTTAAAAATGGAAACTTGCTTATAATACAACACAGACAACAGATTATGTTAACACCTTCACTGATTTAGTTTATGTCTATGGGTCTTAACGGCCATTTTACAGGCATGGCCACTCAAACCAATATAACAAACAGAGAGATTTGTGAAGCCACATCCGAAGAGTCACCTTCCCAGACCAACTAGCTACAGATTTGAATGGCCATCACACTAAAGCTGCTGTGCAGACACATACGCTGTTTCAAAACATGGAGGAAATAAACTGCTATTAAGATTGTCATTTAAGGTAACAATTTCACAGAAATATAGTATTTTGCCAACTTCTGCATTCTTCACTCACACTATTATGCCTACACATTGCACCACGTATGTAAAACACTTAGAAATAATTTCTACAGGAAGGTCCAGACTGTGCAACCTTAATTGATGCTGATGAACCTACACTCAGCTGCATAATCCCTAAAGAATCACTGGGCTCTACGTATTATACACCATGTTTCTAAGCTGGCTCTTTTTGAAGTCAGTGACAAAACTCTACCTAAGCCCCATTCTTGGGCACCTGTTTAATTATTAGGTCATGAATAGTACCTCTGAACATGACCTAGGTTGAGTTTAAGCACTTTAACTGGATTAGAACCTCAATGAGCAGGAAAATGGTACAGAATAACGGTTCAGTTCTTCCTCCCTTGAAAGAACAGAAGGCCTCACCACAAC